>BOPP01000095.1:488572-540748 GCA_017312745.1 Gryllus bimaculatus
GGCCACAATCCCAAACAAGGCCCAGTCTTCAAGGGGTATTTAAAAATGGACAATTACATTTCAAAACTAAAAAGGTTTATTCTAATTCTAAATGAAAATTCAGTAAAACCGTTGTTATTTCTGAAACAGGGATCGCTAATGGATAATTTGTTCATAAGAAAGCTCAAATAAATATTTTTTAATAATTCAATTGTTTCGTTCATTTCCGATCAACTATGAATTCTTGTCAGCTATTTTTATTGCCAGCAAACCACAAGAAATTTCTAGGGCGGGTATCCATGAACGCCGACAAATATCACAGGCTTCATTGAATGTTTTGACGCAATGTTTCAACTGCTAATTCGAACATTAGAACGAAATCTTTGTACCTTGGAAACTACTTTTGCAAGAAATTCGTACCGCATTGCTAACTCAAGAGTCAGTGAGGGTAAAACACCAATAATAAATTTCCATCAAGACTGGAAATAACATTTCTCTGAATGTGTTAACTGAACACTAACAATGTACTCGCACAGTTCTCAGTGTTGACAAAAATGGGAGTAACAAATGAACGGATATTTTTCAGTTTACATCGGATATACTGCACTAAACAATTGACTCGAAGTCTTCTCAGTAAATTTTAGTTTCGTTTAACAATAAAAGGGCAATGGATTTAACATTGTTAGAGAATATTAACCATATTCAAAATTTCTTCCAACTGTCATTCAAAACAATCCCATTAGTCGTACTCTTTTCAGTAGAGAGCTCTCTTCACTCGACCTTTTGTCTCGACAAATTTTAAAATGTATTACATGATTTTCTTAGAAACTACATACTGTACTTTACTCAACCTTGAGTAAATGTCTAAACTTAAATACAATATATACCAATTGTGTAAAACACATTTTAAGAAAAACATCCATGAGGTAATGTCGATTTTTTCTAAATATGTCACAAATTAAACCGGCAACATTATGCAGCATTTTAGTACACTATGAGCGAAAGTCTAAAGTTTACTTATTTTATATAATTGTAGATCCAGTACCGGGCTATAAAAAACTGAAAACGATGAGAGACTGAGTACTGCATGAGCAGCGAGCACATACTAACTAGCAACTGTTCTGTAAATAATAAAAACCCAATATTCGCCTACTGGGCAGCCCCATCACTAACCAGCAAATGACAATCGTAATCTGTGCACTCAAACCTCTGATTTTCTTTGTTTTCAATTAAAAAGGTAAGCACAGCACTGTCAACATACGTTACCACTATTATTTACCGAATTTTCAATCCTGAATCATCAATTTTGTGACAATAATACTCTGTTTACAGTCATTGTATAGAACAGCTCTCCAAGTTACAAATGTAAGCACATTTTTTAACAAATCATGAAAACTATGACCCTTAAGAGAAACGATCACTATATTTTATTTACAAACTGCAGAATTCAACTACGATCTACCGGCTGACACGGTTTTGTGACATACGCAGAAAAGTAACACTCTTCCAGGCAAGTTATTCAAAACACACACTTCTCTCCTCGATTTTCAAGTCTGCGAGAAATATATTCGTCAGCGACGTTTACGCAACACGTTAGCAAGTGCATGTGGTGAAACGACAGCGTAGAACGCAGAGGGGGGAGGGTACTCACATTGCTAGCAGAGGCATCCCTGGGCTTGGGGGCGCGCGGCGGCAAGCGCAGCGAGTTGGGGCGGCGGGCGTTCGCCTTGGCGATCCAGTACGCCCCCGCTCGGTGCACCACGCCGGCCACGACCTCGGGGCCGGCGGTGGTGGTTCCGCCGCCCGTCCCGCCCGTCCGTCCCGGAGGCGCGTTCCCGCTGGCGGCCGCCGCCGAGCCGCCACTCGCGCCGCCCCCGCCGTTGCCGCCACATAGGATGCTGGCCCACGGCGAGGGAGGGCTGGGCGCGCTCGGGGGCGGCAGAATGTACAACATGGTGGTGGGCAACACGGTCGCGGTGGAGCGCGATCAGCCGCGCCACGGGTCACGTCACACGAAGAAAAAAGAACACGAAGGGCAATGGAGGGCCCCGCGGGGCCCCAGCGAGGAAGAAACGTCTACCGTCGCCGGCCACGGGGCATCGGGCCGTCCCGTGCGAGTGACAACCTCACGAGCACAACCAACGGGCTATGGCGCCGCTACACTGACAAACACGCGAACGCACACACTGCACACATGCGAAGTATGCACTTCTGCACTGCCAGATAGCTCGCACGGACTACGCTCCGCCGGAGGGTCGAGAGGCGGTTGCTCTGCCCACGCAACCGCTCGGCCCAGCCGTCCGCGAGCAACTGGCGGGCGCCGCCCGCTCCCCCTCCCCTTCCCCCGCCTCAGCGGCAACGGCGGCGCCGAAAGCGCATGCAGCGCCGCCAAGTGGCCGCAGAGGGAAAGCGCGGCCGCCGACGCACTGCACCGCGCCTAGCGCCACGCCGAAATCATTCTGACATTTCACGTAAAACATAACAAGTATCGGCATCCGGCTATAATGTACGTAGTTTGTCCGTCACGACTATACTGCATGTATTCTGGGTTTACCAGAGTCAGTTCGTACCATTTGTATATTCATCAGATGAAGTTCTTGGGTACATCAAACCTTTCTGTTACTTATAATTTGAAATACACGAGCATTAAATTTAAAACAATCACGTGAATTAAGTCACTGAAATCTCAATGAGAATGTAGTAGAGACATTGCACAACATGAAACACGTTAGCATATACTACTTTTGAGCCTCTGAGGATGCGAAACTGGAACTGCGTATACGCAAGGGCTCAAAAGCCCTTAAGTGCTTCACGCTGAACAAAATAGTGGTGCTAATTACATACTTTCGCATTATTTCTAAATTAGCAATTTTCGAACATTTAGAGTCTTCAATGACAACTAACCTGCGCCATTCATTTAAGCGTCCCTCGTTCTATTCGAGGGAAAAAAGGAAGAAACATTTTGAGCGGTTTTTGAGAAAATGATTTTTTTAATTGCATAAATTCCATGCTTAAATCGCGCTTAAGAACTACTCGTGTTTCAAAAAAAAATTACTTTTGAACATGACTTTCTTTAAAAAAATCTGATATTTTAGAACGGATTTTGTTTGAGACAAAAATCTCATTATTTTCAAGTTTGTAGTTTTGAAATGCTAACAATTTTGCAATTTTGAAATATACAGACAGTTTGTCGGAAATAAGACGTATTTTTTACCATCCTTTGAAACATACGGGGAGACAATTCAAAGAAACAATTGCAGCAGTTTTTAAGAAACATGTTTTAGAAAAATTAAATATTGCCTAAATTTCACGCGAAATTTCGTGAAAACTACTCATACTTTCTAAAATTTGTACGTGACTTTGTTTCAAGACGTGTTTTTAAAGAACAGATTTCAGTATTGAAAAAAAAAAAACCTCCATCTTCTATTTAGTAGAAGGACGCCAAAAGAAAATTTGTAAAATTTTGCAATTTTTTGAAAATCAGCGATTTCAACGAATACACGACCTACACCTCTCTCTCTTAAGCTTCCTTTAGGCTACCTGACAACAAAGATTAATCAAAAAGTTTTGAGTCGTTTTTGAAAAAAAATTGGAAAATGTTGAGGCTTCATGTAAAGCACCCTCAAAAATCAAAATATCCGTTTCAAACCTGCAAAGCCTCGTGTTCGTTCAGATCGATCGGTGAATATCAATTCGGAGAAAATGGGCTGAACGGTTTAGGCACTAGCGTTATCCACATAGTCTGAGACCGACGGGTTGACAGACCGGTGGACAGAGACGTTTACCGCCACACGAGCTTTCATTTTCAAGGCCCCACAAAACATGGTTTTTGACTACACAATTTTATATATGCTACATTAAATAGCATACATTTCCTACTTAAAGTCGTGGTAACTGAGCAATTCCTAGGCATTTTAGGATCCAATGGGTTCCCTAGACTTCCTCACAGGACAATGAAGTTTTTTTCCTGCATTTACTACCAGCAATGCTAAATTGCTCCATCGTATTTTACAAATTGTGGGTAGAGTTTAATAGAGCTTCTGAGAGCAATTAACGAGATTGTCAGTAGATCGCCTCGAGACGTGATCCACAGGGTCTTGAGCGTACTGACTCTAAATCTTGGCATAGCCCCAGAGGTTCCAACCACCACTGGCAGGATTCTGGCGTTGGGTACTCCATGACTTCGGGCTGCCAGTGAGATGACAGGTTGATATCTTACCACCTTTTCCTTCCCTGCTTTCAGAAGCCTAGATCCATCCTCGTGGCGAACAGTCACATCGACCACGTGGACCCCTTCCGGGCTTTTTTATTACCAGGTCAGGTTTGAGTCGAACCCCTTCGGTAACGGAGAAAGTGGCTTCCGTGGACACTGCAGTGTTCGATTTCCGGAGCATCTACGAAGTTCTTGATCTCATTATGACGCTTTGTTCTTGCTGGCTTCGTAAAAATGCACTGACCGAGGATGTGATTCATGGTTTCTACCGCAGCATTGCACTTCCTACAGTATACATCCTCTCTGGACCTTCCTCTACTACGAGTAGTTTTATTGACAACGGTATTTGATCTCAATTGGAGTGTAGTGATAAAAAGACCACGTTTCAGAAGATGATAATCTTTCGAAAAAGCATTTTCAATCGGATCGTTTATATGCGCTCTGACCGCTCTCCCTTGGGATCCCAGCTTCTCCCAGGCGGCTACCTCGTCATCGGCGCATTTCTTATTACAAGCCCTTAAATCGTGTTCAGAATAGAGCCAGTTGAGACTCAGTGATTTTGCGGTCAGTAAAATCTCGGACAGGAGCTCAACCACCTGCACATAGGATCTACAATTTTTTTCTAATCGTAATCCTAGGATAAGCGCAACTCAAGGAACGTGTTGGGTGAGCCGCAGCAATCCCAGTTCTCCGTCTCTCTTGGCCAGACAGAATAAGCCATTTGCAGTACTCATATGCAGATGGAACTGTTTGATTGCCACTCTGATCTGACTGTCCGCTTCCCTGAACATCGACATAGATAGCATGGATAGAACCAATTGATAAAGATAATGAGGCATTATGAAGCTATGAATGTCAACTTCTGAGTAAGCTTTAAATGCGCCTTTTGAAGCGTTGACACTGCTTCCATCAAATTTGATATGAATGCTTTAGATGGGAAGCCGTTCCAGATATAGTAGTTCACTCCCAGGTATGTAAGAGTATGATCATTGCTAACAAGGGGAATTCTCTCCCTCAACCTTTCCAGACAGTACTAGAACAGACGTACTAGAAGAAGTAATTTACTACATGAAGGAAAATTTATGAACTTTTTCGTTGCCAGGGCTCGAGTAAGGGTTTTTCTGGCGAAAATTCCTCGTATTCATACGATACTTTCTTGTTTTACGAAGTGCGGGGAAGTAAAAATTAACTTTTAGCCCTTTTCAAGATAGATGTCCTATCTGCTATTGTACAGACTGCTAATGCTACTACAGTCAACCAAAGCCACTTCATTAAACACATAATTGCAATTAACAACTTTTCTGAATAACACTCGTTCAGGATAACCAGTCAATTCAGCTGAAGTCACAACACACGACAGCATTTTCGTAATAAAAGCAGAGACAAAGTTGAAATATACTGCATTGGGGATATCGGTAAACCAAGATCGAAGACAGCGTACATGCACATTTCTTCTCCCCACCTATAAAATGTACATCGCGATCATAAATTTGACGCCTGTAAGCCTGCCTCTTAAAGGATTCACATATTCGAGTATAGTGCAGAAATTCCGAAGATGACGATGCTTAAGCTTATTGCTGAGAGGATGACGGTGTATTCGTTCAGATGCGTCATTTCTAAGGCGTACTATTTCATCGAAAGCCCTCAAGATTTTTTTTAAAAACACTGTTTATTGAAAATTTGCTCAATTTAGATAACAGTGCGCAAATGTATTCCCAAGTTTAGAAGAACGTGAATGGAGAAATCACCCAATGGTAATACTCCTTGACATGTTAAATTTAGTGGTGCTACAAATTCGCACAGACTTTCTCGTACTAGTTAGTTTTTTTTAATTTCTTAGGTCTGGACTAGCTTTTCGGTCTCGCCTCACCCTCTTTTCAGCTTCTATCTATCGTTGCCCAAACTACATTTTTCACATTTTCTTAATTTTGCGGTCCCATAATGGTATATCAATACGGAAGTTTTGAGATATAATGTGTTGAGGTCTATTATTACCTTTCTAAGAATGTTACTGAGTAACGCGTGAAAGTTGGAACTTGCTCGGTGTTACCGCTGTTGCTAAGAGGCGTACCTTTCTTTTTGTTGACACAGCATTCAGTTGTCAGAATAGAGCCGACAAGAGAGCACTTTCGTGCAATGATTCTTTATGACTTTAAAATAGGTTTAAACGAATCTGAAAACCTTGATCGTTTGCAACGGGCCTTCGGGGACGGACCTTGCGCTTTCTCGTGCAACATTTTTTCGGTGGTTTCAAGAATTCAGAAGAGGCAGAATTTGAAAGTTGAGGAGAGGAGCGGGCGTCCGGCGACTGCAGTGACTGAAGAAAATATCGTCGTTGTGGAAAAATTGGTGCGCGAAAACAAACACGTGACATTTAAGGACATTGAAAGGTTGAATCTCCCACAATTTCCAAAATCCTGCACGAATGTCAGGAAAGATGCATCGGAGTCAGGAAAGATGCATCTCGATGGGAGCCTCTCCCTTCAACAGAAACACAAAAGCACATTCGTGTGGAATGGCGTGAAGAAATATTGAAAAGATTTTAAAGAGATAACTAGGCGCGTTTCTGACATAGTTACTGGTGCCGAATCGTGGATTTATCAGTTCGATCCTTAAAATAACCGCCAGTTTACTGTATGGATTTTTCCCGACGAACATGCTCTAACAAAAGTTAAGCAGCCTCTAAGCGTCGGAAAGAAAATGTTTTCAACATTCTTCTCCAAACGCGGCAACTGTTCCACAGTAAGAACAAAAAACTGTTCCTGCTCTATGGTACACAACAATGTCTATCAAAAGTTTTCGCCAAGCTTATTGTATATTTATTAGTTCCACCGCATAGTTTTGACGAATGAGCGATCAACATGTTTAGCTATAGTATATCCACAGTTCCAGGAAAAGAATAACTTCAAAAATGGATTATTCAAGAAATTCAATATTAACATAAACTATTTTTCAATGGTACCTGTTCATCTATAATATGCCACCTACTTTTGTTGTCCATATATACTTAACCTCACTATTCGAAAAGTAAGACGACTCTATCTCACCGATTAACATAGTAATTACAATTTTTGTACTTTCTTGATGTAATTTTTGTAACTTATTTTACATGACTTATTGGTTGTTAAAGTATAATGTAACAAATGGCTTCTCAGAAACTGAAGAGGGCCTCACATTTGAGATCGAAATTCTAAATATATAGTGATATAAACTGACTGTACTACTACTAATAATAATCTATTTATGACCACTTACCATATCACAAGTTTGTACTTATAAATGCGGTAACAGTCAATTATTTATCTAAATCTATAACAATGACATGTACATTCTTTTAGAATTCATGAAACTTTGCGTAATTTTGAAGTGCGTGAATTGAACTTTGCGTGAATTGTTTGAAGAAATCTCTCGATTAAACTGGATAAATCTTTATTGAAAATTTATTTTCAACACAATTGCATTGCTTTTTACTTTTCTGCATTTGTCTGCACACGACCAGGTAAGTTATAATCCGTCGAATGTCAATGCCCATAGGTAAAGAAATATTTAAAAGGTATGTCATTGAAATCAGTTATCAATATCATATTACTATGATATTAGGAAATTGTTCATTATAAAATTGATATGCGAGCAGAGCAGGGCAACTGAAACTACTATAGAAAGAACATATTTCATTCACAGAAAAGAATTAAACAGAAATATTGGTGTTGGTATTAATTATGCGAAAGTGTTAGCCTATTATATCAAATAATTGCTAATTTATGGGCAAATTAAATTAATTATAATTACGGTTTCGTTTCAATATAAATGCCACAATGTCTCGCCTGCGTTCATTTCATTTTCACCTGGCCATAGAAGTGACAGTTTAAATTATTCTTTGCACTTCATTCAATTTACGGAATACTACTCAATAGGCAAACCACCCAAAGAAGTATTTCTTGAAAATACAGTAAGGGTTTGGATATATTTAATGCAAATACTCTCGCAAAAATTAACACTGGCCAAAAAGCAAACTTAAAATATAACAAAGTGCAATGTAAAAGAAATCCAGACTCGCGTTTGTTAGACCGTATTGTCCAATTTAAATAGAGGGTTGTGACATATCAACTGAACGAAGTTATCCATTCAGGAGCTTCATTACGACTTTAATTTGTAGTTCCCGACAGGACAACAGTGTCACGGCTATTGATCTGTCACAATCACTATTTAAATTGGACAATAAGTCAATGTGATTGGCAGTGTGATCCTAAAAGATAAAATTAATCGGATGGGAAAGGGTCTAGCAATTAATTGGTCGTTAAAGCGGCCAGATAATTTTAAAAAATGTATTTGAGTGTTTGATCTTTGGATTTTGGATGCCCTTCTAAAGCCATTGTGGCCCACGCTATGACGATGACGATGATGATGATGATGATGATGGAGAAATAGAGAGGCAAGGGAAATGGAAGAACCCCGAGAAAACCCGCTGAGAGCTCGTTTGTTCCACCAGAAATTCCACATGGTGTGATCGAGAATCACATCTGGGCAGTAGTAGCGGAAGGTAAATGTGCTAGCTACTATGACGCAAGTCGCCTTAGAAGAGTTGACACAGCCGAGCAGATTCCTCCGATCGGATCTATCGGTTCCAATTTCCTGAATAAATATATTTTATTTTGTAGTTATTTACGAAATAATTATCTTATTGTACAAACTCGCAACTTCTCAGCATTCTTGTTCACATAGTTCCAGATTCTAGATGCTGTTTACAGGAGCAACCTCAATTGTAAACGGGACACCTCAATTTACTATGAAGTTTGCGGTCTTAGTGGGATGTATTTTGACAATCCCAACATTGATCCCAAGCGGGCAATTCAAATGTCCGAACTAGCCATAGCAAAAAATTTAATCACAACAAACGCATGCAAACAAAAACAAAAAGCACTAGTATAAAACGAACTGACAATAACAAAGGGAATAAGCCACAGACAGTTCTCTCCATTTATGAATGTCCAAAAATGACTGCTTCAAAATGCAATAGAAGAAATGCAAATTGTCAAAATGTTATGTGGTAAAACACTCAAGATAACAACTCAAGAAAAATTATGTTTTTGGCCTAAGATACATTAAGGCAGACTTATAAACTAAGAATGATCGAAAGTTAGTAATTAGGAGAAAAAACTCGATAATTTCCAAATTTGCACTACCATTTTCAGCAACACGGCAATTGTAAAATAAATCGAGATCAATTTTATGGTTATGGGTATGGGAGCGGTATGGGTTTTGGCAAGAACCAAAATCATCTTTCGACACCATCAATGACAATAACAATATTTTAAAACAATAACTTTCACATATAAAATCAATAAAGTAAAACAATGTTTTTCCCCAATGAAAAGTAGCTATACTGATTGAGCACTTTCAGAAATTTCGTTGTTTTTTGTTCATTTTTTTAAAGAAAATAGTGACTACTGTCGAAGTCTTTTGGTCAAACCAGGAACAATAAGGGCAGCAAGCTGACACTGCTACTGCTACCTAACGAACACAACAAGAACTACGTCATACAGACAGCTGTTCGTTCCCTCTCCTAACACTATTTTCAATAACAGATAAAGGTTATTTTTTAAATAAGTAAATAATCGTATTAATTATTCAATTACAACACTCAACTTTATAACTAATGCACGTTTTAAAATCATAATTACAGTATATCTTCAAAGAACACAATGTTTACATTTTATTTTTTTTAAAAAATCGATATTTGATTCTAACAGAATCCGAGTGATGAAATCGAAAGATAAGGAAAGCAACTATTCACTTCTCTACTTTACTACGTAAACAAATGTTTGTAGTATTAAGTAGTATTATTTAATTTGAAGAAACAGCTAAACAAACCCCAAAAATTGAACTTTATTTATATTGGAGAAATGACAGTACTAAATTATTAATATTTGCAATTATAAGTACTATCAATGCAGTAACTCTTCTATTTATAATAAAAGGCAAGTGAAAATCTGTTTACTATTCGAAGTCCTATATTGCCAACCAAAACAAAGAGACTGAACTACATTCCAGGACAGCAGTCAGATGAACATAAATAAACATTCCTGATTTTGTGCTTAAAATCAATTATATAATAGTCAATCTCAACAAAATACTTCAAAATATTGCTGTCCAGTACTCACAGAACTTCGAGGAGAACTGCAACTGCTTACGCTTGGTGATCTCTGCACAGTAACAAGAGCCATAACAATGTTCTTCACTTCAAGACACACGAATTATATACATAATATCACTCTTCTCTTGATATATGGTGCCACGTTAACACAAGAAATGCACAAACGTTATCTGGAACTTCAATTCTTCCCCAAACTACTGGAGCCATCTTAGTTTTCCTACGAAATCGACAGGAGACAGATGTCATTGCGCATGCATGGAGAGTATGAGAAATTTGTAAGTCAGTATGAAAGGATTGACCAAAGAGTTTCCAACGTGCGCAACATTGAGTCACATTCGCAAAAGGCTCACTTTCTCATACATTAGATATATACCGAACGTACAACGTATTCGAACACATTCTAGCAGATCCCGAAGAGGCATTGGAGACATTTATGAACTGGAAGGAAGTGTGGTGCAATAGTGCAAGATGTCGAAAATATTTACACCCACAAATCAAATCCGTCTCACAAATGTTGCTGTAGTTAGAATGAAGAAAGGTGGCAAACGTTTCGAAATTGCTTGTTACAGGAATAAAGTAGTATCATGGAGAAATGGAGTGTGAGTTTTTTCGAACTAGAAGCGTACATCCGATACTGCAGCGTTTGTTATAATAGGGGTGTTTGTATTTCAGCGAGAAGGATATTGATGAAGTTCTTCAGACCCATACAGTTTTTGCCAATGTATCAAAAGGACAAGTTGCTAAAAAGGAGGACATAGTTAAAGCTTTTGGAAAGGATGACCAAACTGAAGTATGTAAAGAAATTCTTTCTAAAGGTGAATTGCAAGTGTCAGATAAAGAAAGGCAATCCCATTTAGAAGCTCTGTACAAAGATATTGCTACCACAGTTTCAGGTATGTTTGGCTACCAGAAAAATTTTTATTTGTGATGTGAAAACAAAAATGTATTAAATTGAAATAAAACAAGATATCAAGACTAAGATAGATTTAGGATGACGTTCGGGATAAAATATATACTATAAATTAACAATTAGATTCAAAATCATGAAGTTGAATCGATGCAGTATTAATTAGATTACATGATATTTCGATCTTTCTTATCTCGTTTGTGAAGAAACTTAACATTTATGTACTAGCATAGGTGCTCTCTTATTGTAACAATTTACTCTATTTGATTTAAAAGAAATAAGCCAATTTGTGCCTAATTAAATAAGTGTCTAAAGCATAGAGTGCCATACGTCTTACATTTTTTATTTGTATATCTGCAATGCAATGAATTGAAAGTTAGTGTTATGTACAATATTTGCTCTTAATTATTTTCAACTTGCTTTGTGATTATGTACTGTACTAATAATTACTGTAGTGATTTGAAAAGAAACATTTTTAACCGTATTGCGGTGGTCTGTTTTACCACATAGTGATTTTAATGAAATAATGTTTACAAACTTTATAGATTTAAGACAGCAGCATCAAAATTAAATGAATTTATTGTTGTCAGATAAGTGTGTCAATCCTGATACAAAGCGACCATATCCAGTGTCCATGATAGAAAAGGCCATGAAAGATGTACACTTCTCAGTAAAACCTAACAGAAATGCCAAACAACAAGTGAGTATCTTCAACATAAAATTGCATTAATGATGTTTAGTTCATATGCTAATAATTGGCAAATAATGCAATGTTAATTGTGAACTAAGGTGACAGGTGAGATTCATAACAACCAAGCCTGTAGTTTGTGTTACCAGCCATGTTTAATTCTTTTTAAAATACATCTAACAAGAAAAGTGTTTAATTAATAAGCTGTGTACCTCTGCATAACTTTAGTTAAATCCACAATATGCACATGGATTTAAGATAAGGTAAAGTACATTTCAGCAATTCATTAATTTAAATTATACTCCCAAACATTGAAAACTGTAGCCATTGAGGCTTTGGAAATGCTAGGTGGTGCCAGTTACTTTTGTACTGGTAGGAATCAATGTCATTAGAAATAAAAATGCAGCCACATCTACCTTTTCTCTTGAAGGACACTGAAGCTTCGTCGTACTCCAAAATCGATTCAATCTGTATGTTATGTGGCAACGTTATAGTTTCATTTGAACTTAATATTTTTTTCTGGTCTAGGCTCTCGATGTTATTCCGATGCTGAAAACAGTTATGCCTCTGGAAAGAGCTCAAATGCGTTTGAAGATAATGCTCTCTGGTAAAGAAGCGCGGAAGTTACGAGAGAAGATTGCTAAATTGGCTGGAACAGTTGAATCAGAGGAATGGAACAGTGGAGAACTCAGCATGGTAAGTTATGTTATTGATTGAATGTAGCCATTACAATACTTCTAACCTTCAGATAGTTTATAGTGTTTTCTTAATGATACATTACCTTTTTCAGATCTGCTTAATCGATCCAGGTCACTATAGGGAAGTTGATGAAATAGTCAGGAGTGAAACCAAGGGTCATGGACTCCTTGAGCTTTTAAATGTAAAAGAAGTTACAGAAGGAGAAGAAATGTTGTAACATGTACATATATGTATTAATAAATTTTTTTGAACATTACTAACAATTTTTATAATCTACTTTCCTGCAATATTTACAACTGTAAATTAAAATGAGTATTGCACATTTGTTGAAGGAGCAGCCATAAACCTGGTCACATATTAATGAACACTAAATGTATCACTCTAGTACTGCTGATTCATTTAAGTACATATATGACTAGAACCATACAACAATATCTGAAAAACTTCAGAGTTAAATGACACTTATCCCAACCAACATTAAAATGGTCTGAAACATACACTACAATGCTAACAGGGATTTCATTGCAATTATCACTTTACGTTGGTTTCATTTCCTGAGACACTTCCGGTTGAGGTATGTAGATAGATTCATCTCTTTTATCGAATCTCGCAGCTACTCTTGATATTGTCAGCAGAAAGTCACCCAACCTAGAAATCAATATTTAATAAGTACACAAAGTATATTGATTTGAATAATGTAAAGATGTCAATGTTTTTAACAACCCATTAATGGTGAGAAATGGAAAAGAATGTACATTAAATAAATCTATAATTATGAAATTCACTGTTATTAATACTAATTCAGTTTATCCCATAAACAAGGGTATTGAAATGGATATTTCTGAAAACTGTTCAAAGCCAAAATATTATACACTGAAGTTCTAGAAATAACTACTGTATCAGCAAGCAAGAATTGTTAATCAGATAGAGTCAATTACAAGTGGGTATGTTGGATATGTAAAGCAAGTTTTCAATGCCAAAGAAAACTACAGCTATTCTCAACATATTGTTTAGATGAGATAATATACATTTGATTAAAATTCCTGAAACATAATTGTTTTCCATCATTAACCAAGTCACCAATATTTTATTCAGTATCACATATTTAATTTTATATGGGGGTTTCCTTAAAAAAAAATAAATAAATAAATAAAAAATCGAATTTTCATTATAAATAAACTGTTGTAATGTGAAGGGCATTTGGCTATAAATCCAAAAACAAAGACATTTCTCTTTAAACATAACCATTACCTATTTAAATAAATTTGTGCTTCTTTGTCAAGATTTCCTTGTCGAACAAGAGGAACAACACATCGTTCCGCACGTCTGCATATCGTTCTTGCAACATGAAGAGAAGCACATGCTTTTCCACCACCCTGTAAAATACATTAACTGAAAATCACGCTTCCATGAAAATAAATAGCATATGTCCTTCCTGATGCACGTACTGGAATAACATAATTTTCAAGTGGAGGCAGTTGACTGGAATACTCTTCTATCCATTCTTCAAGATCTTTGGTATGTTGTTCTGAAAGCAGCATTCTCTGTCCTTGTTTAGGGGACTTCAGAATTGCAGAACTTATGTCAACCAAAATGCATTGAATCCGATTTAATTTATCTGTGTACACATGCTGATTATCTATAGCAAATTCTCTCGCCAATCTATGAAAGAATGAAAGAACTTATCAGAATATATCAAATAATAGATTCTACTTTTAACACTTCAACTATAGCAATTACAAACTGCCCAGACTCAGTTTTAAAGAAGAATATAGAATCATTTAACATTAAAGAAATCACAATAAAAAAAATCACTCGCAATCATTCCATAATCCTGTAGTCTTTCTTTGAAATTTTCATCTGATGATGTTCAATCTCAACTTCAAAATTTGAATGCTAGCATCACATGATTAATTTTTAATTTATGTTTTAGACATTTATTTATCCACAGAAACAGAAGTGAGTGCTGATTAATGTTGTAAATGGGTATTTAAAATTATGTAAATCCACAATTATTGAAAATACATATTTCAAAATCGTTTCCGGTCGTTAATCTAGAAAAATCTCCAGAAGGCATTGAAAAACTCCATGTATCAAAACCTAATCATATTTTTCTTTCTGAAAAAATTATTCTTAATTTGATTATTTCTTTCAATTATATAGTTTGGATAGAAAATTCTGCATTCAAATTTACTGGCCAAGTTTTCCTAGGGGGAAACAATATTTATACTATTCAATGAGCCCATTAGTCATTTTAACAAAACAAAAGTGAACTTTTGAAGAGGGGGGGCAAAGCACAAATAGCCCAAATTTTAGACTCAGTGCAACACTATTTTCCCAGGAAAGAATGTTAATCTCTGGATCTTGATATTTGAGGACGATTTCATGTTCCCATCCATTGATCCAATATAACCCAACAAGGCATGTTCAATTTTATTTATTATATTACGTAACAAATTATGTATTAGTAACAAAAGGCATGGATCCTCAGGTAGTGAAAAAATGTTTTCGGATTATCATTAAAGTAATAAAATTTTATCGTAGCATGATCTGAGAGTAGCTTGCAACATTTTACAAAATCTGTAATTTGACATATTCAACAAAAACATTTTGAATTTCCCTTCACAAAATTTGTCTCTGGATCCACCCCTGGTAACAACAAACTAAAATTCTTGAAACCACAAAAAATATACTAGATAACTAGCTTTAAGTTTCTGAAATGACAAGATACATTTTTGATAACAAATATTTGAAGTGTATTTCCCAAACTGTTTCCTACTTAATAAAAGAGATGAAATACTTTTGCAGCAATATGTAGTGAAAAGGGAAAGGTTTGAATAAATTAATCATGTTAAAAATCTCCTTACTTGTAGAAGAAATAAGATTAAAGGTAAAATGAATTAGGTACAGTGGAAGCATTTATAGAAATGGTAATTCAACCATCATGTCAGTTTTTTTTAATGAATGAAAACAATTTTGTAGGCGGACCATTCAATATTATACTTAATGTTAAACCAGGTATTTTGTATTAAAAAAAAAAAAAAATTTATTATACATTAAATATGAGGTTTTTAGAACTGAGAAATCAATATTCACACTACTGGAAAAAAAAAATTAATCTTGAATACAATTTACTCCATCACCTCTTATAATTTTTGGTAGACCTATATTATGCAATCAAACTCTGTTATAACCACAATAGTTTCTTTTGTCTTAAATGTTCCTTACAACTTATTACCTGTATTGATTCCAAAAATAACCCTGAAGCAATTAAGATAACAAACATTGCTTACTCAGAAAAGTAATCCACCGGTAAAACTTAAACCAAATAAAATTCTAACTATATAGAATTTTTATAAAAAACACGAAATCAAGTTACTTTGACCTTGCAGATTAACTTCAACGCTAATGAAAAGATGACTGAACCATGTTACAAACCAATTGCTCAGAATTACACAGAACTAGTGATTTCACAAGCCCACTGTTTGTGAAGTATGATTATTTTTTACTATACTAAAACAATTGTCAATAAATTTGGTAAGTAACCTGCTTTTATGATAGAATTGCAATAATTAAAAATATTCATGAACTTCAATAGGGCTAAAATAATAATTCAAGCTAACGTACATTTCTTCAGCTCACATATGTTCTGAGAGATCAGGTAGCAACCAATATTCCAAAAGGGAAAAAGTGACTGTTCAAAAAATGTTTTAACAAAATTGAGTTGTTGTTTTTTGAAATTTTTTGTAGTCCACAAATTCTTTTTTGTACCTAAATATTAATTTGATAAATGAAACCTAGTTTTACAATTATATAGGATTTAACATTCATTTCAAGTATTTCAAGAGATTTCATCCGTTCTTTTCATGCATCTTATTTGAGTTCTACAATATCTAACATTTTAATAAGGTCGAAATTTGGGGTTATTTAAATTTTTTTAAAAATGTTCTTTCAGATACACAAAGTCACATAAACTTGGTTTATGGCAAGTGAGGTTATCTTGAATATACTTTACATACTTGAATTATGAAATGTGAATTCTATTGAGAGATTTTTCTTTCTGTGAATACTACAATTTGGTAAACAAAATGAATACTTAAACAACTAATATTTAAAATTGTATTCATACATTGAATGTAATAATGAAACACCAATTTACCCGATATACGAAGATAATTCGTCAGTAGCTCCAACAGCATCGAAGATATTGTCATCTTTTGGCCTGCGATCTCCTTTACAAGTTTCAGTAATTCCATCATCCCCTTCCTTAGTATACACAGGTGTTGGCACTTGAGTACACCTACATAGAGATTGGTACCAAATGAAACAATTAACTATGAAATGTCAAATGCAAATATTCAATTAACAACACTCAGATAAATTCAACATATTTTTTTATCTTCCAAATCAAATAAACAATTAATTTTACACTCACAGGCTTCGACATAAATTGACGGCAGAAGGAACTTGAAATAAAGAAGTTTTAAGAAGTAAAGTGCCCAGTAGTTTCATTTTTCTGCACCCGATTGAGACCCGCAATTCACTTAGGTTGCTATATCGCCTATAGCATTTCTGCAAGAGTCCATTCCACTGAGCTATCTACGTTAAATCCTTAACGTAACACCAATATTACATTAAAAAACACAACACAGTCCTTGCTACAAAACACCCTTCATTCTTTCCTTCCTTCATCCAGCTTCAACCTTCACCCCACACCCGCCGTGAACGATTCTGAACACTATAAACAAAACAAAATCGAACGAGTTGTCCAACATAACAAAACGCACATTAAAAAATGTCATTACCACAATTCAAAATCTACCAGTTAACAAGATACCGTTCAGTATCATTACTGTACAAGTCCTCTAAAATAAAAAAATAAAAGCTTTCTAAATGTCCCAGTTTCCATGACACCCTCCTTGCAAATTATCCTAAGGTGGTGATACTGGATATATCTTTTAGTTGGTTTCTCCAAGTGATCTTGAACGTTTCTATATTTTTAGGTTAATATAAACGTCATGAAGAATTTGGCAAAATACACTTCTGCTGTAATTGACGTACCCTCTTTCCAAGTTTTTTGTAAAAGACTGCCACTTCTACCCGATGATGAAATGGTTAGTACAAAAGAGAACATTCTCATAAAACTCAATAGTTCCCTATGATATTCTGTCATGAAACTACATGTTTCAGGTAATATGCAGACGCGAACATCGGCCTCTGCCTGTAGGTGCGAGATCATTCTCGTCAGTAAAACGTAGACGTGTTGTCATTACTGGTTTGGGAGTGGTATCACCTTTGGGTTGTGGAGTTCACCATGCCTGGAAAAACTTGTTAGAAGGCGGTTGTGGAATTGATAAATTGCCTTCTGAAAAATATAGTAAACTTCCATGTCAAATCGCTGCAGTTGTACCTCGAGGTTCAAAGAATGGACAATTTGACCAAAATATTTTTTCAAAAAGTGATCTACGAACAATGTCTCCTGCAACCATGTATGCCCTGACAGCTGCTCAGGAAGCCTTGAGTGATGCCTCTTGGTTTCCTGATAGTGAATTTAATAAGCAAAGGACAGGTGTGGCTGTAGGAGTTGGCATGATTGATTTAACAGATGTATGTGAAACTTATGATGCCCTAAAACAAAGCTATAACCGGGTTAGCCCTTATTTTGTTCCCCGAATATTACCTAACATGGCTGCTGGTCAAATAAGCATTAAATATGGATTCTGTGGACCTAATCATGCAGTTTCAACTGCTTGCGCTACAGGTGCTCATGCAATTGGTGATGCCTTTAGATTTATACAGCATGGAGATGCTGATGTAATGGTATGTGGTGGAGCAGAAGCATGTATTTCCCCATTGTCAATTGCTGCATTTTGTCGATTGCGAGCTTTGTCTACGAAATTTAATGAGAGGCCTAAGGAGTCATCACGACCATTTGATGAAGGGCGAGATGGATTTGTCATGGGAGAAGGTGCTGCAATTCTCGTTATGGAAGAACTCTCTCATGCTTTAAAAAGGGGAGTTAAAGTACATGCAGAAATTCTCGGATATGGACTCTCAGGAGATGCATCACATTTGACAGCACCAAGAGAAGATGGTACAGGAGCCATGCTTGCAATGTCACGGGCTCTTGAAGATGCCCACGTGAAACCAGAAGAAATTGGCTACATAAATGCTCATGCCACATCCACACCTATTGGTGATGTAATAGAGTGTAAAGCAATTGAAACAGTATTTGGTTCGAAATCGAACCTGTATGTGTCTTCTACTAAAGGAGCTCATGGCCATCTTCTTGGTGCTGCAGGAAATTTGGAAACTGTGTTTACTGTTCTGGCTTGTGAAACTGGTGTAATGCCACCAACTATTAATTTGGACAAACCTGCAAAAGATTTGAAGTTGAATTTTGTAATAAAAAAACCTTCTAAGTGGATTCAAACTTCACCAAGAATTGCAGTTAAGAACGCTTTTGGTTTTGGGGGCACTAATGCCTCTCTTTGTATATCTCAGTACATAGAGTCTTAGAAAGGGAATAAAAGTTTTACAACTCCCACATATTTTGCTGTAATAGTCTTTTACTTCATTTCATTCAGGAGTATAACATCACCATTTAACACAAGTTTACAACTGAATACAGTATACAGTAAGAATGTCTTTAAGGAATCTCCGCTGTTTTATATTAGTAATAAATTTTTCTCGGGTATTTTTGACATACATTTCTGGAATGGGTACATTTCTTAAAATACTTGTACAAAGTCAGTATATCCATCACCTGTGTTTACTGAATCACTTTGGTTTGACATTTGCAACCTGTTTGCAAAAACCCATACATGTAGAAACAGAACCCAACAGTAGTTTTTAAATTATGTAAGCACCTTGCACAATAGGACACCACTATAACGCTGTTTTGTGCTCACTTTTTCTTGGAATATAGTAACAGGTAATAAGCAGTGTCATGAATCATCACAAGTCTTTGTATTTACGACACCAGAAAGCAGCACATTTGTCAGCATGCAATTTACTTAAAACTGACAACAGACAGCATTAACATTATAACTGCGTTATACAAACGTCCTACTGTTTTGTTCATGGGTAGGTCTTTCCCATAACCAGTTCTTATCAGAACTGCAAATATGTGTTTTCAAACTACCAATAAATCTCTACATCAGCAACATCAACATTCATCTTGGAATGCAGAATAACATCATTACATTTGGTGTTAACTTTATACCTATCACACATTTCTTTCATCGATTATATTGGCCTGTCATAGTTCAAAAGAAGAAAACGCAACAAGCTTCTTAAAGCATAGAAATTATATTATTCAATTCAACAAGTTGTGTTTTGGGTAACATTTGCCTCTAATCAATCTCTTGGAACAAATACCACAGAATCTTAAAGCAGCTTCACAAGTATTTGAGAATACCCAGCTAGCAAAATATTTTTTTTTATTTTATAATACATTATTATATCAATATTGTACATGATTCATTTTCTCACATAGGAAACATAGAATGATTCAAGTGTAAGGTGACTTGCCGTCAGGTGCAAGGCACATAAGTAATACAGTCATTAAGTATTGAGACAAATTCTTTCCAGAAGCAAGCAGAAAATTACATTACGAGAGGGGAATTTTTGCAATGATTTACAATTCCTAATAAGACAATGATCAACACTATATAACCACATAGAACATCACATTGAAGATGAAATAACATGGAATGCACATCAACACTGCCAGAATTTACATGATATGTAAAACCACTAAAATTTGTGGCAAGAAATGAAAATACAGCATGCTTCTGGAATTATCACACAATACTAATAACCAGTATTTCACTCTGTTTCTTGAAGTGGAAAATGTAATATAAAATTCATTTTAGTTACTTTGATAGTGATTTAAAATCGTCTGAGCTCTTGCTTGCTGTTTTCATGAGACATTGCAACTCTAGTACATGTAATGGTAATGGGAAGACAGCTTCTAACAATTCTGATAAACAGATTGCAAACATTGCAACAACCACAAAATGAAGAAAAACATTAGAAATAATACTTTCATCAGAATATTACTAACCACTTATTTGTTTTTATGAAAATAGAGACTCAGTACAGTGTTGGCTATCAACAACAGAGGAATGTAAAGAAGGAAAAGGGAATGAGCAGTCCATTTGGTTGAGAGTCTCACCTTTGAACAGGATTCAGTCCATTGACATAAATTAACAGCAGGATTGAAACATACAAAAAAGCAAATGCAACAACAAACAATCCCAAACTACGCAATTAAAATTAGAAAATGTGCACTTTCTCACCCAGAATTTCCCTGTACTGTATAAGTTTTCATCTGCATTCAGAACAATCACATCACTTTCAGGACTAGAGCCAACAGGCGGCTGGCCTAGTTCGAGGCACAATGAGCTGGTCGAGGAGAAATAAACTGCGGGGCTTTAACACAAAGCTGATCAAATCGCTTTCTTAACATCTGACGTAATTCTTGCCTCTGTTCCTTCACATTGCACATTCTAGCCTTGAATTCTTGAACTTCTTCAGCAGGTATGTAACTTTCTTCGCGGTCTTCATCGGATGAATAACCACCCTAAAACAAATTTTAAAAAAAATGTTTTGATTCTGTATCTTACTTCCATCTTACTTATTCTCATTAAAAATGTCTATGATCTTCACCAACTCAAATTAACATTTCAATGTTATATTTTAGTCTTATTTCACACCTTTCAACTAAAAATGGGTATTTTATGTTTCATTTCATTTTTCTTTTCTAAATATTCTCTCGACATACAAGAACATTAGCAAATAATTCAGAAAAATCAATCTACAAGCTTAATTAAGATACTATTAACATTAAAGTATTAACTCCTGTGTTCAGAGAATGATGTAATAATAAATCCAAAGACTGTGTCAAAATCATTACTTTCAAACAATCATGTTTCAGTATAGTTCAAAACTGTATCTATCCCACGTTTTAAATTTCTCAAAGCAACTCTACTTCTGCTGTAACTCAGTCTTAGAATTCTCCCAAATCACAATGTCTCAATACTATTCAGCAGCAGTTTCCTACCTCCCACAAGAGGGTCACAGTATATGTGTGATCTATAAAAATGTGTATTTATTTTCTTTTACATTTAGTTAGTTGTACTCAAAATATGTTTAGCATAACAGGCAAACTGCACAATCAATGAGCTTGGGAATTGCTGCTATTGAGAACCGAATTTTTAAAACCTCCGTAATTTCAGTTGAAAGTAAAATAATACTTGAAGGGGAAACAAAAATGAGGAAAAAGAATGGAATACGAAAATTAATTGGTGGGTCCTAGTTTTCAAAACATATAGCTGAAAAATATATTTCCATGAAGTGGAAGGTGATTTTACAAGAAATGCTGATTATTCTGTTTTAAAGTAAAAACAAATCAGCTGTGTGTATTTCACAATTTGAAATTGGTAAATCGGCTGGATTCATCTTAAATATTAGCTTAAAAGCACAATACATTGAACCTATCATATGCAGCATAAAATATATTTGAGACTCCACGAGCTTCATATAGGTGCTGCACAAAACATTGAGAATGGTATGATAAACATCAGTAATCAATAAAATGTTTACCGTAAATTCAATTATTTTAAATTAAATAAATTTTTTAGACATTTGGTACAAATAGTTCAATTTGAAGCAATTTCAACATATTACGATGTGGGTTGGGGGATAGAAATACATGATGCACTTGTTGTGTACTATTTTGAAGAATGCATTTTATACAACCCTTACTAACCAAATGCTATTATAATAAAATTTGTCTGCTACATTCTGAACCTGATTACGATTCACCCACTTCTTTTTACTTAGTGAAGTGAACTTTCCTTTAAAAGTCCTTTCCAAAGAAACCAACTTTAAAGAATATGGTACTTGTATAACTGTTCCTACCCACACAGATTTCAGACAATTTTCATGTTCATTGCAACAAAGAATTTTCTGGTTCAAAAAGCTTGTGGAACATCATTTTATTAGGCTTAGAGTAATATAACAATATTTAACTAAAACCTAATCTAATACAAACAACTTTCAGGTTTAGACAAATTAAAAATATTTTTTTGATTTTAGATTAAGAAATATTTGTTTTGATTTGGAATGGTTGCAAAAGGTTTTAATATATTTTTATTAGAACACATTACATTGTTTCTTCTTTCCTCAACTATGTTGCCAAATGTGTTCAGTTTACACAGATATTGTTGAGCACAATTTTGAAGAGTTAAAAGATATCATGCTCTCTTAAACCAGGAGAACAATGTCTGATCATTCTAAATAATTATTATACACACTGTAATGCAAACAGGATCTACGCTGTGTATTTTTATATAGTCTGGAGCACTTCCCATTATTGCAGTCTGTTTCACCACAATTTATTCAGTAAAAAAGAAAGTAGATAGGAACAAACATGATTTCCACTCACATTTCTTCCCTGATATTTCAGGACATGTATACAGACCAAGGACTTGCACAAGCAGCAAAAAAGCAAATAAAAATGTGAATTTTTAAAATTCTTTTTAACCTTAAAGGACAATGTTTCACAGACAGTAAAGTTCATAGTTAGATACACTAAATTAAGGGGATTACTATTACCAAAACAAACAAATGCTTGAAATAATGTAAATTCATTAACATTAGTCAGAGACTCATTGCTACCTGAAGCAAGTATGTCCAAAAGACATAGTTCTCTGGGCTGTGACACATTATGCGGTGAAAGAGTCAGTAAACAGTCTGACTGCAGCCACTACACAGCGAGTTGGTGTGCATTTTTGTTTTACAACCAGTTTAACGAGGTTGGAAAAAAAACTATAAAACTAATTATAAAGTTTTTCTTTTAATTTTCAGAAATATGTTTAATATTAATTTACTTGTGATTTCTTCCATAAATACATTATATTTTCAAATATTTTATTAATTATAATAGTCATGTAATTTACTACTTTCAGGATGAATATAATAATAAAAATACCAATATCACAAGTGTCATGAAATGCATAACCTGACATAATATGGTAACCTCCCTACATTGGTTATTTTTTTCTTTTTTCCCCACTCCCACTTAGATTTGACTGTACTTTGATTCAGTTTTGTATCCTGTTGCCAGAAAAAATATTACACTCCAATCTAACCTCTAAATATAATGTACATATCTAATATAAAATTATTGTTAGTTCGGTGGGCTTCCCTATTAAGACTTTTACGATGGGAAAGAAAATTATGTTTCAAGATGTTACCTTTAATAGTTTCTTAATGAATTTTCATTTCTAGGTTGAAAATTCCTAATTTTGTATAGTTTTCTGAACATAACTCTTAAGTTCTCATTATACTTTCATTTAGAACATTTTCTTCCCCTCTTCCTCTTTCTCCTTAAAAAACTGTCAGGCATTCCTTAATGCTTGGTAACCCCAATTAATAAGCTTGGGGACACCAAAACAAGTCAAGCCAGCTCTCAAAATTACATCATCCTACATAAAAACAGGTGGCCTACAACAATACTCTGGGCTGCAGATAGGTTTAGAAATTTACTGTGTTTGCGGAGGAACAATGCCCTTTCCTATGTCCTAATGGGCTTCCACCATTTCAATCATGGATACACTGCACATCTCCACTCTTTTCTCTGTATATACATAACTGTCCTTGAAGAAATTCAGGTCAATAAAAATTAGTGAACTAAAATTCTTTGATTAATTTCGGGCAAATATCCTACTTTGCCTTACTTTAATAGAAATTGCTTTACTGTCTTCAAATAGAAGTTCTTTTTCATCAGAGGAATTCTGAGATCTATTTTAATTAATCTAAAATATTTTAAAAAAATTGAATGTTGTATACTTTTGGGTCAGAATCTTTTTGAAAATCAAAGCACACTGCAGTCATGTAAAGAAAGTAAGCTGCGTCTGGACAGATCCCTTAGGCTAATAATACCAAGTTCTAAACTAATTCACTATACTGCGATTTTTTTTACACTGCCCCTCGCAGGTATCATTTCTTGACAGGAAATCTCCTGACTGAAATCAGGAGCTTAAACATCACCATAGTAAAGGTTCTGTAGCAACATAAAAGGTCCCAACTGGATGAAACTATCAACAGCTGATACCTGCCAGGGCAGAGTTGCATAAATCACAGTATAAGATTAGTAAGCACTCGTAACATGTAATTCATTCTGAGAATTAACGTAATCTATTAATTAATTTTCATTTTTTTAAATTCCAGTGATGCTACATCATCATACACTTTCTTGCATTATTTTTACTGTTATGTAACTTCTTGAATCTGCAATAGTGTATCCCCCTGCAAAAATATTTAGAAGGGCTAAGTCACAAACCTAGGCTCTGCCTCAAAATCCCCTTTATCAGTATCAGCTAAAAAATAAACCTTTTCTGTTTAAAAAAAAAAAAAATACATTTTTGCTGCAGCTTTACATACTGTACTGAACTATGTAGTAGAATACACAAAAGCAAAAAGAATTGAGATAAAACTATTCCTTGACTTTTCCAGCAAATAAAATGTTGACTGATAAAAACTGTATTTCCATTTACCAGGTTTGTTGCTTTCCCGTTAAAACGAAGTGCCTCATATTTTTCCATATAATTATTAGATATACCAAAAAACCAACATCCAATGGAATAAAAAGAAAAATTTTGGGAGAGAACTCAGGAAATGAAACTACAAATACATACAACATCCAAACCAAGCTACTTTTTGAATCAGAAACAAACATTGAACAAAAAATATTGTAGAAATAAAAGCATCTCATTAAAGGGTACAGTAAATTAAGCGAATGAAGAATGGAAGACTTCCAAAACTAGCATTATATCACAAAGCCACAGGATAAAGAGGGACAGCAAGACCAAAGAAAGAAATGAAGAGCACAGTTTAAAAGCAGTATAAAATAATTAGTAACATACCTCCAACATTTGCTCCAGGGTCAGAACTGGATATCTATTTTCATGGTTATGGCTTTCTTCCATCCTACCACTGTTAACTGTTCTACTGCATTCTTGTATTTCACTTCTTTCTCCTTGGCAATCTGAATAAAGATAAATATAAGTAAAATAATTATATGTGTATATATATATATATATATTATTATATATATATATATATATATATAATATATATATACATCACATCAATATAATACACACAACACGCACATATATATCTACACAAACATTATGTGAAAGCTCTGAAGAAAAACACAAAGTAAGTACTAATTACCTTCATGATTACAAAACCCATCTGAACAAGCAATGTCAGATCCATCAGGTGAACTGCGAAGGCTTGAAGAAACAGATGCAGTATCACAACAGCCATTATTATTTTCTGATGCATAACCACAATCTTGAGAATGATCACTGGAGGACCATGCAGCCGGAAGTACAGGTGTTTGAGTATCAGACACACGGGCATGATGTTCATCCATTGAGTCTTGCGCATTTTTGCATGACTGACAAGGTGACAGAGAAACGTTTTCTGGAGATAAATTTGCACAAGATGTTGTAGGATTTCTCACTACAGTCACTGAACTGTGAATTGCAGTCTTTCTTGCAGGTGAAGGTAGGTCTTCTGAAGAACAATGGCCATTTGTGACATTCCTACCACGTTGCAATTGTGACTTTTGGCATGCAACTGATTTCGATGGGTGATTGCAGCTACTGTTGCTACCATTTTCCACAGAAACCTTGTCTTTCTTCTTTCGTTGACAATCCTTACAACTACACGCTGATGAGCTCTTACCTTTATGTTCTAAAACTTGCAACTAGGGAGGAAAATGTTTCATTATTATTTTTATTATTAATTTACAATATTAAATTACAGCTTTACCTACTCACAATTAAATAAGAGTAAAATAAGTGTAAGAGTAAATGTATATTTGCATACGGTGACATAAATTCTTAGTTACAGAAACTTGTTGAAACACAAATTAAATTCCCAAGCTATCACAACATACTCACTTTTCGTCGATCTGAGTTTTGAGTAGCAGGTTTGGCTTCTGAACATGTGCAGGAACTAAAGGTTTCTTCATTTACAGTGTCCTCAGGTTCCTCAGATTCACACTAAGAAAATGCAGATTTTTATTAATTATGAATGTCAACAGTGCCTTTAACCTCACATTCTTTTTAACATCAAATTGTTTTAACCATGAAGACTAAAAACTTGAGGAAATAATTAACATTTTCACAGTTAAAATAGGCTTAAATATATAATGAATTGGTAGTTTTTTTTTAACATTTTAAGAACCATCTAGGAGAACATTTGTAGGAACTTGTGGGAAATGTGAGGAAACGTGTAGGGGATTTGATTGATGTTTCCAGGCTCATCAACTGCTATGGTTAGTATAATGAATACATTTTATGCTGGGAAGTGGTGGTGATCCTCCCCTACTAGATAGTGAGATTCCAGGATATGCCAGTTTGCAGAAGATTTTTTCACCTCCGGTACCTCTCACAGCAGGGAACGCCTGCTAGTATAGTAGTGAAATGCATGTGTGAGAGTAAGGGAGAAGACAGGGCAAGGAAGAGGAAGGAAAGATTACACAAGGTCTATGACCCATTTGCTAGGTTACTATTCTAGCATTGATTAGACAACAGTTTGTAAAGAAACAAGTCAAATGGAGTGAAGATTTAGCTCTTCTGGTGTCCCCTACTCCAAAGCACAGAGCACAGAAATTAGAAATCTATTTAAAATTTAATTCACACATTAATAAGCCCATAATGATGAGTCCTCAATGCTTCAATGAATAGTTCTAGTTCTCGCCTGAAGTTGGGATTCAGTACGAAGGTATTTTCTAGTTTAAAACCATGATTTACAAAGTGTGGAATTCAGCTAGAATAAAAAGAATATAACAAGGGTTGAAAGGAATATATAAATATTAATTGATATTTCTAAAATAAAATACAACTGTGTTTTAATGAGATTGTTGCTAAGGAGATGCAAGCAAATTAGCACATTTTAACATTGTTTTAATATCAATAAAATGTTTAATAACTGAAGAAAATGTATGCCATTGTTGTGGCAAATATATCAGACTGTATAAAGAATTGATTTAAAAAATCAATGTGAAAAATACATATCCTTTGACACATACACCTGGACATCCTCAAAACTTCAAGTCTTCAATAGAAGATTATATTGCAAAAATTACAACACAAAGAACATCAACCACTAATGCAATACCGACAGAGTAGAAAGGATGTTATCGTTGACATGAACATAGATGTCATAAGATAAAACAAACAAAAATATTATGAAGGGGGTCTGTTGTGTAAATTCCTAGCCCAGATTGCGTTCATTAAAAAAAAAAAATTAAGGTTTCAATGCAACATCCTTTGTCACAGAGTAAATGAGAAAAATGTTTACAAAAAAACAGTGTTTACTCAGCATCACAATACTTAAACAAAATATAATAATAATATGCCAAGTATTTCAGTAGGATTTCCTTAATTTTGACACAAATGTGGCATAAGCCTTCATTTGGCACAGCAGAAACAAACAGATAAATTGATCAGTATCAACAAGTAATTCCTACAATTAAGATAAAAATTGATTAAATGTTAGCAATTATGATACAGAGCACCAGGAAAGACTGAGCTGAGCCAGGACCTCCTATTAAAAATTGAATTTATGTCGGCAGCAAACAGATCACTGGGTAACAACAAGTAAAGGGGACAACGCTTCCAGCACCTGTCACGATTGTGCTAAGTATACAATTAAGTTCTCTTTTGTTATGAACCGCAACTAGTGCTACCAACATACTTTCCGTTGCTAATACACTCAACAGCAAGGAGCCACTGCTGAGATACTTTCCTGGTGCACTGTAAACAATTTTACAAAAAGTACACAAGCTGAATCTAAGAAATTGTTGATAGAGAGTATGTTACAACTTATGGGAGTATATTTGGGCTAATGGGCTATTTGTGCCTCTGAAGTAAAAGGGAAACCACAAAAAACCCACAGTGGTGAAGAAGAAAGTGCATGTGATTTTGGATATTTTAAATGGTATTTTATTTGGTGAAATGAGATTAAGCAGATGTAATTGGATTTCTGACAGGGCAGTGTATGCTTTGCAAAAATGAATGAGAAGATCCATATTTACAATAATAAGGCAAGTTTTTCCTCAAAGCATTTTCCTATAAAATGCTTTTGTAATTATGCATTGCACTGATTCAATAATGTTTTACGTTCATTATGCGGTCCAAAGGCCAAAGCCTTGACCTCCACTTGGAAACTTTTAGAAAATCATCATCTTGGACATCTTTGGTAATCATATGGTGAGTATATCAGGAGACATGCACATCCTACCATCTCCTTTTCCTACCAATATCACATCCCATCCCCCTTTGAATCATTCTAATGGTTCACCAGACGCACAACTTTAACCCATAAAACAATTCCACAAGTGTGACAGCACATGTTGAAGGATTTCTGCAAAATTTTTAATAGCAAGGTCCTACAATTGCCAGGCATCAGCCCTAAATGGAAGCATCAGATTCTCACCTCCCTCTCTACCCTGGGAAAGGAAGAGAAGGGTCCTGGTAGCCAATCTGCAAGTTTAGGATAAGAGGAAAGGTTTAGGATAAGCAAAAATTATAAGAAAATTGAACACATTATAAAAAAATTGCACATAACCTTATTTACATATTTAATATTTTAGAAAAGACTTCATTTAGGAAAAGTTCTCTATCACCAATATTGTAGTACTGCAATGTTAATTTTTTGCAATTTTCAAAAATGCAGAACGTTCATCAACGATAGGACTTTGCCATTTTGAAAAACATACTTTACTCTATTCAAGCAAAAATTGGGAACTGTTTTTGAGAATTAAAAATTAAAAAAAGGTCTATATTTCAAGCAAAAAGAATTAATTTTGGAAAATTTACCTTATTTAAAAATATGTCTTCCTCAATACTGTATGAAGCCAAAATAATGTTGGACTTGTGTGATTTTTCCAAATGAGGTAAACAAAAATTAGAACTGTGCCATTTATATAGGTGTGCTCTAACTGATTAAAAAAAAAATCCAAAATCCAGTACCCTTTTTGAGAAAATGTTGTTGAGGCTTCGTGAAAAGTACTCCCAAACTCAAAATATCACTTCCAAATTGGTAGGGCCTTGAATCCAGTCAGATCAATCAAGAAATATCAATTTTGGAGAAAATCATCTGAACGGTTTAGATGACCATGATGTCCGCAGAAAGAATTGAATTGAATTGAATTGAATTAATGCCTTATTTTAAATGGCGAGACTCAGGCCATGAGGCCTGCTCTTCCGTCTGACCACGTACATTTCGCTATGCTCCTCTCACCAACCAGCACAGAAAGGAGGTATTTCTTGGGTGAGAAACAGGCGATTTCAATTTAGCTCAGAGGCATCATTTAGGCTTGAGGATGTTTTACATGCAAGTAAATCTACTAACATGGGACAGCCGGCTTTACTTCCGAAGGAAGGCTTACAAAGGATTTTTTTGCCCTTAAAAATTCATGGCTTCGATCAAGTTAGAACCCGCCAACTTGGGTACAACAGTCCGGTACGCTAACCGTTACACCATCGCCGCATGCGAAGAGGGATCGATACACATTTTTTTGGTATAAATTATGGATTCTCTTTACACACAATGTCAAGGAAGTAATATACTTCTTTTAGGAAAAGGAGTCATCCACTTTTTTAACATCAATTTTTACAGTACAGTGGATCTCTGGTAATTTGAATTAACTGGGGGTGTGGTCTGTTCAGATTCAAAAATATTTGGATTATCCAAAAAAAATGTACTGTATATAATACAAATACATGTCTAGGATTACCAGACAATGTAACGTTGAGTGTGATGTGAGAAAATAGCAATGCAGTGTAGTGATCGCATCATCATGCAGATTCAGTTTCTTATGGGAAAAAAATAGATTACAGATTTTGCAAGTTCTTCTGAGTGACAATTATTGCTTCATAAATATGTGATATACACTGTAGTTACCAATGCAATAAAAGTTTAATTTTGACAACTGGTACTTCAATAATTAGTGGTTCAGTTCTACAGTAATTATAAAATCCCTTCGTTACACTACAAAGAAGCATTTTTTCTCCATTCTCAATTTTGTTCTGATTATCTGAAATTTTGGATTTGCGGGGATCTAGTGTACAAATTTTTCTGACACAAATCTTCACTTTCAGCTGCAGCAATGCATTTTCTCTTCACAATGCCTTCATCAATAAGCATGATGTTGGACAAAGAATGAAAAAACAAGTATATATCCAAAACTGGAAATAAGTTGCTTCTGCGTATTCTCCCCAGGGTTTTTACATTTTTGCTACATTTATTCAAAACTATCAGGTTTAAAATGTTTAATCTATTAACAAAAATATTTTGGATTCAATTACTATTGCAATTGAATTTTCTAGAATTACTGAATCTGAAATTTCTGATTCATGAAATATTCAATTCATAATGAAGTACATACCTCACATGTATTTTCTTTCTCATCTTGTTCTGCCCTCTTCTCTTTCTTCTTCTTCCTTTTCTGTTTCTTATGTTCTTTCCGTTGAGCTTTGGCTAGCTCTTCCTTGGCAATTTGTTCAAATAATAGTTCTAACTGAGACATTCCTTGTTTACCTTCTACTGCCATCTGTAATGTTATGAATTTTGTTAAGTAAAACTTTGGGACCATGATTTGATTAATTTATTCACATTCCATCATATCCACTCACCTCAAAGTTCCGGCAAAGTGCTTCAATAGCCACAGCTGCCAAAACCTGACATGTACACTCTTCTTCTCGCATACGCAAGTGAATTCGATATAATCTTTCATACACACATAAACCTAAGCATGTCAATACTTCTTCTTGAGCAATTTCTAATGTCTTAGCATGCCTCTCTCTCCGACTGAAATGGAAACATAAAAATGTGTATGTGTACATTGCATAAATACATACACACTCTAATATATTTTCATATTTGATATATAGTAAATTACAAAAAAAGAAGTTATAGAACACATTACCTCCCCATGAGCTCTAAATCAGCCCTTGTAATAAGCCCGCCAATATAATCTGTTTTTGTTTGTAAGTGGATGTGTTTTTCTGGTAAACACCGTTTGATACCTGCATACAATGCAGGAACATATCCCTTTTCTCTGCAAGGATCTGGTTCTTCTATCAAAAGAGCATACGCTCTGAGAACTTTTGTACGGCATTCAGCACAAAACCTAAACGTGAAACAAAACAGAATAACTTACTTGCTGCATTATACAGAAAGCAGCTGAATTGCCTTATTACTGTTAAAAACTTTGTTACCTATGTTTACGAAGATAATTCTCTAATGTTACCAACAAAGTTGATGATTCAATTAATACAACTTCTTCTTTACATTGAATTTTCATACACTCCCACACATCTCTCCATACAGATGTCATTGGTCGTGGTGACCGATGAGAGTCCAATGAATGAAGGTTACATCGATGACTCTTTTTTGATCGAGTTTGACTTTCAACAAGATTGCTCAACCTAGTTCTAAACACAAAAGAAAAAAATGAACAATTAATTTTCTACCTTTACTAAGTTCACAGCATGAACAGTTAGAACTTAACAATATTTAAAATTCATCCATACATACTTATTTGATTACATATAAATTAGATTGACACAACAAAACAACCAATTGGAGCATTTGAATAAGGTGACTTCACGCCAGTCTGAACTCTTCAATTTCTGTATAAATGTTCTGGTATTACGCGTCAATCACATATTTCCAATAAAATAAAAATGGACATTCCATTGCTGTCATGAAATTAATCATTAGATTTAAATATCCAAGCCTCACCTGTGCCCATGAAACATTGTGCAAAGTATCTGAGAAGATAACTGATCATTTCTGACAGTCAATATTCCATCAGATGTAAACACAAGAGGGTCCAAAGCTTTATGACCAGATTCAATTAACTGGTAAAACAGCCTTTCAACACTAAAAGAAAATGCACATTGATTAAAAATGTTAATCTATTTCATGTTCTTATGAAAATTTAAGAACTACAAACCTTCTCCTACAGCCAACACAGGGTACGGTTTGACTAATAATGCCCAGCAAATCCTTGCATGTCACTTCTAAAGCTTCTTTAGCTTCAGGAATAGTTAACACATTAAATTTTTTATTAAATTCCTCTAACTCTTTTCCCCGAATCAGAGGACTATCACAAATAAGCCCCATGCTACTTAAATCCATCACCATCTGAAAACCAAAAATACGGCTTTGAATAGAAATGAGTTTAACAGCAGATGAAGTGCCACTTCCGTGCTTTCAATAATTTGCACTATTTCATTGATTTTTTCGAAGTAACCAAGTACGCATCACTCAACACAACACAACCATTACACGCAGCCAATATTCATGCCATTTTTACACGTTATATCACAAAATTTGTACAAGACAATCGCAAGAAACCACTCCTTACAACGTCCGGAATTGTAATGGGGTTAAAGTGACACAATTTACGTGATAAATGCCATCAATACTAACGAAACTACACCATTCACCAATTCACGGCAGTATTTAGTCGTGAATTTTTGTCACATTACACACTATTTATTTCACAAAGCTTATTATTTACCGTGAGATTTTCATCGACCATTAAAGGAAGTTGCCTCCTGCCAAGGGGCTGCTGTTTCTCTACACGGAACACGTCGACTAGCTGTGCCATTGTACACGATTTGCGTCCAAGTTAAAATGGCAACACAAATCAACTAATTAATTTCCTACACCACTGTGGGAACACCATTAGTGCAAACTGTAACACAATCATTCAATTCCTCACACACACCGACGTGTGCCTCCACTTCCATTAGCAAAACTCTCGGAGAATGCAACTGTGATTGCTCCTTATTCTGTTCCAGGGCACTTCGTTGACACGAGAGCACTGCGAGACCACTTGAAATTCAAATGACACTCGTCTTAAATGTAAAATACCTAACGCTCAAATCACTCAGCAACGAAAGCTATTATTCAGATGTGAAGAAAATCAAATGCAGTACACTCGCGTTCCAAACGTCAGAACATCATGCAGCTGAGCTCAAATGTGTACAATTGTCTTCCAAGAGGTGTGGGGATATCTCGTTTACCAACAACTGAACTGCAAATTCTATAAAGATCAAAACATACGTCATTTACAGAATTTCATAATTGTGATTCTTCCATAATAATTTGAGATGCATGCATCAACTTTGGCTTTTAGGATATTTGCACTTCATGGTGTTTGTGGAAGTGAACGGGTAATTGAAAATATGAAGTATGTCCCATATGTATGCTTTTTACGTACAAAATATTAGAGCGTTTATAATTTTAAATACTGTACATCGTATATTAATACTCCAAGGATAATGATAATAATCATGATTTATTTATTGAAACACTCGCAAAACCTAATATTGCAGCCATTGTAAATTACGTACCTGATAACCTACGATTTCACGACCTTTAATGAAAAGAGTTATTTCAAATATACCTTGTATTACTTATTAATGATAAGGTAATATTATAAAAATGGAAATATAATCATTAGTTGAGAAAAGAAAGTAATCATAGTTTTCAGCAATTTTTAAGTGACGTCCATTGCAAGTTTATTGTTTTATTATGTTCTACAGAAGAAACCAAGACTAGTCACTTAATTTTTTTGTAGATAATAACCGTGATGTATTTAGGAATTTAACCACTATAAATGACCTACAATGCTTCTTCCAACATATTTCAAATTGGACGTAGTCCTTGGGTCAATTTCAAAAGTAACTCCGTATCGTGACGTATTCGCTTGCAAAGGAATAAAAACACGGCTTTTTTCTTCTCTCTGTGAAGCATTACCAAAACGTTAGTTGTTCGGCAATAATCATTCTATTTATGTCTCATAGATAGCGTTCGGAAATGTCGAAACTTGTGAGCCCAGCGAAGCCATCTTGTTTCCATTTCTCTCCACGAGAGAGCAGTTCATTGGCTGTATCGAAGTCTGCATAGGGCTTTGACATCGCATTGAGACGACGTTACTCTCCCAGCCCTCACACATCGACATACCCCTCCATTTTCTTAATAATAAGACCTACATGTTCATGCAAGAAGATTTTTTAGGAGACACAAAAAATATTTTTACAGAGTTAAGAACCTCCTGGCTGATTTTTGTTCTATACACATATTTCATGACTATGAAAATAACACGCAAATCAGAGGAGACTTTTAAATTTAAAATAAATTGTTTTGAAAATTCAGGGCGTACATTTCTCATAAGCATAAAATAATAAATAGCTAGTTGTAATAGTTTTAACGTCTTGAAAGCAATGCAGAGAAAATAACTTGAATGTATTGGGGAATCTCTTATTAAATGTTTTCATTGTAAAAAACAATCATTGCAAAATATGAAAAATATTGTTTCGGTTTTCTGATAGAACCAAAATATTATTTTAAAAATATTAAAGAACAGTAAAACCTAGTCCTAAATGGCAATTTTCTTTGAAGAATTTTGAGACGTTTTTAAGAAAATTGCGTTTAAGTGCAACTGTAAATTTGAAATTTGAAACTCTTTATTAAAGAAAATCTTTGAGTTTTTGATAAAGTCATTTGAAGCACTTTAACTTACAAATAAAATTGTATTTACTAAATTGCTGGAAATGTGCATATTAACGGTGAGAGATTTTTCAAAAAAATTACAATTGGATAATTAAAAAAAAAATCCTCGAAATAAACTTTACATCATATTAAAGAGTGCACTATTAGCACTATCCGTTCGAAAACTTCGAAGAAAAAATTTGGAGCAGTTTTTGAGAAAATGGCGTTTGAGCGTTTCTGAAAATGCGGAATGTTGTGCTCGTTTTCACTAAAAACGATTGAGTTTTCGAGAAACTTTATACGACGTTATTTAAAGTACATGTACTCATAAATATAATAATGTAGATAAATTGCCGCCAATATAAATATTAACAACGTGAGACACAAGTCAAAAAAATTGCATTTCTGTAATTTTTGAAGAAACAAAAAAATAGAGCAATATGGCATTTACGGAATATCCATTTTGGAAAAAATTCTACATATACTTTAGGCGCTAGTGGTGTTCACAGACGGACAGACGTTTTGAAAAAAGAAAAAAAAAAAACTTTTTCAGAATCATGGGACCCCAAAACATGTTTTCCGTTGAAATTTCGAAATCAATTTTCTGCAGTATTACATTACATTCCCTACACTACGTATAGTACTCCGCATATACGTACGTATACGGGAAAGTAAAAATGTAATTTTTAGAGAAAAATGTTTTGCCATTTTTTCGGGTCCAGTAATTCTCCCGCAGCCATCCTTTAAGCAATCATGCTCATTTTCAGAAGCGCTAGCTCAGACTGAGAGATTAAAAAACTAATAAGACAAAATATATGTCATTCCATGAATCCACTAGTTACTTTCTTGCCTACTTATTTAATTTAGAGAAAGTATTGTAATTCTGTAGTGAACTATGCACTATTTTGATTGCTCTATAAATATTCGCTTTTTGTCCCAACTGTTGTCTCTTTTTTGTACTTTTTCGTTTTAGTTGTTTTCAGTTTCGTTTTTAATTTCATCGTCCATCTCTGTCCCACGAGTAGTTTGGGATTTAAGGTCAACGTATTCAGAGCCCCAAATGAATAGGCAAGGCTTTATTACTGTGGGCAATGGCCAGATATTCCACAAGATCCGTTCGAGACGCAAGCAAATGCCCCCTGCGCCACTTCTAGCCCTCGGCACTTACCGCTTGGACGTACACCGAATGCATCCCGCGATCAACTTTTCGTAAGCCGTTTACCTACCTCTCACAAATGGGACAGCCTTTATCCATCCCGTTTTGTTTTCTTTCTCAGTGAAAGGATTGATTTCACCGTTTGCCTTGGTCTTCTTAATATTATATCAATCGATTATAATTGCCACTGATATCTGCCAAAAAACACTATATTTAAATCGGCCAGTAGTCATGCTCTGAGCCTGGCTCGGCTCAGGCTGAATGGCTAGTGTGTGAGGCAGACCGAGAAGTGTCTTGAGCCCGAATCGCGCTTGGTTGGAGAGGTGGCGAAGAATTTGTTGCTCTGACATGTTGCAAATCAGTCTTAGGACAACTTTCAATTAACAAGTTTCCTCGCCGCCTTTATATACTCTGTTGATTCCTCCCAAGCTGCGCTCCGATGAAAGGAGCTCTTTCGCACTCAGGTTGTTTTCTCGCTGTGTCGGCTTCCAGACACAAAAACGTATTGTGGAATTATTTTTTTTTATCGAAGAGCTTGATATAAGAAGAACCTGATAGTCACAATACATTAACTTAGCACATTTGTTAACGAATGAGTTAATAAAATGCACAATAATATAGAAAACCATCATATTAAAATCAAAATCAATTCTAAAAATAAAATTATTTTGTTGCTTAAACTAAAATTATTATTAATGTTGCTTATTTCCTCTATCAACATCGTTTACAATTATGATATTTATCAATGCAAAGTTTACTTTCAGTCTCGTTTTTAGATGTTTGTTTCCTATTTTTGTATGTATTTATTCATATTTTACGTTTTATATGTTACTCCATCCAAGTCGCCATCTTCGCTGTTTTAACCTACTTTTTAGCGTGATTCTTCCTTAATAGGAGAATTGTGCATGTATTGTATTTCAAACGTTAGGTTGCTGTCCTCACTGTTCTTTTTTTCCTGATTTTTCCTTCATATTCTCTTTTCCATGAAGAAAGTATAATGAAAATGATTACTGCGTAACGTATTGATTCTGGTCTAACGTGGGAAAGCTTGGTTCTAGGGGAAAAGAGAAATATATGTCAAAGTTTAAGGAGATATTGGCAGGCAGGAAGCAATTGACAGATTTTAAAATATTATTGATAGCGAAATTGCTCTACGAGTTGATCTTAAAAATCCTTGTACTTCGATTTCTCCTCGGCCTTGAAATATTACAGAGGACAGGAGATATATCGATGAAAAGAGACATTTCTTGACGAGGATAAAAAAAATGTTTTGTTTGCTGATACAGTAAGACCAGTGTATATTGTGCATAATTAAAGTATTATTTACAACTGCGGTTACCGACATATTTTATAGAGTTTACTTTGCGCAGGAAATTCATTTTCTTGGGAGTGTGTTTTACTTCCAGTCCTTCCCCGTCTCGAGCGAGACCCTATTTTGATGGGACGGTCTCGAGGTACGGGAAATTATCGAAATGACTTAGGCGGAAGAACAAGGGATGAGATTTTCCTACCGGTTGCTGTAAAGGAGAACGATTATTCTTTGGTTCAATTGAATCACTTTATTTCCACACAGTTTTACACAGGGTACGCAGTTGTACATTACTTAAAGTCTTCGTTTTTCCTTGTATCGCTCATTACCAGGATACTCAAAGCCCTGGACATGAGCTCTACATTACCCCTCAACTTCATCTGTGGATGACAAATATTGTAGTTAACACCTTGATCAGCAACCCATTTTGCAAACATGTATCAGGGAAAACATAGTTTGAGAAACTAAAATTAACAAATAAGAACTATCTATCCATCTCCCAGCTAGTGAAATAACCGTATTCTGGTTTTCCAATTCATGGATAAGATACTCGAATCATATTCTGTGCCGAGTATAAATCATGTATTCCCCTATAGGAATTACTGCCAAAGACAAAATGAACATTTTGGTCTTTGAATTAAGCCGCGACTGAAGAACCAGACTTCCTCTCTATCAATTAAGTTTTCTCCTTTGCTTCCATTTGAACGACATTGCTCTCTACTCTATCAAGTGTGTAACGAGTCCCATGTGAATGATAATGAATAGGCTGGCAGGGCAGCCCCCACGTGTACAGGAAGGGCTGCACCTGTCGCTGCTGCTGTTCTCTCCACGTAACGGTCGCCCTCAGCGGAGGAATTTTGTAACCGACATCTTGGGGGATGTGGAAGTGGTTTGCAAACGTCACACGTTTGGTTGGCTTGCTTAGTTTTAGCAGGGTGTTGTTTGTTTTTTTTTTACTCGGTGAGCCAGTGGCATTACCAGAATTGTTTTTCGCATAGTCGGATTAAGTTACTGAGGAGCTCCCCTTCAGATTTACTTAACAACGTTAATTACATTAAAATAACTTTTTGTACATTTACAAATGGAAATTAACAATTTGTTTATAGAATTGAACACATTTTTATTTAAATAAATTATTTATTATTATTACTATTATAATTTTATATTAATATAATAAATTACTTAACAGATACAATTACAATTCATGAACTTTTCATTTTTTCAAATTTTTAGAATGCACTTTTCCGGGAGCAGGGTCCGCTGAGAGGCCATGGGTGGGAGACCCTAAGCAACTGCATATTTTGCTTGTAGGTACATCCATCCCTGGTTTTTCGAGGTGGGCTCACCGGATTAACAATTGATGTAAGAACATACAAGCTGCAAAAGAAGGAAACGCTTTCTGTGTAATATTTTGCGAAAAGTGATTTCAAAATTAGACATATTTTTATCTCATAATAGTGAAAAACCGTGTTATCATTTATTTTAAAAATAGTGAACTGATAAAAATACTGAATTATTTTCGATTATAGAGGGACTTTATCCCATCGTGCCTCTAGTTACGTACGTGCAGTGATCAGCAGTTTTCGTAATACGCCTGTCAAGGTATAAGAAATAAAATCTTTGACCCCGGTGAATAAGCTAATAAGTCATGAATGCTTTAATTTTAGAGGAGAGAAAAAAAATTTCAACTGAAGTAGTAAATCAGGGATTAATGATATTCAGACGAAGGTGATATTCAAACTAAACTATTTGTGTGTAAGTTTCGTTTGAAATCATTAATACTTGATTTACAGCATCAGTTGAAAGTGGTTTTTTGTCTCTCCTGTAAAATTTAAGCATTCATGACTTATCAGCTTATTCACCGGGGTCAAAGAAATACGGATGTACGTAACTTGCGATACGAGTAAAATGTTTAATTCGAGGATAATGTACTTTTAAAAACCGTATTATAATACCATTAAAAACATCAGGCATTTTGCGCTTGAAGGAATGAAGAGTTTCTGTATTTATTCAACAAAACATTTATTTTCTCCATCTGAATTAGTACAAGAAAATGTATGAAGATGTTTGAGTTTCAATTGAGGACAACGATCAAAGAAATCGTTTACAATAATGGTAAATACTAATTAACTTTTTAGAAACAATAAAAATGTTCAACAGTTTGTTCATGTTGAATATTCTGAATGGTAAAATTAGATTATAAACGAAAATTTTATTAAACATTAACTAAATTATTTGTTTGCTTTTGAATATGTATAAATATTTCTTTGTACACTTCTTTTGCATCAATGTCTCCATCTAGATCAGGTTTGTGTTATGTTTCCCTAGCTCCACTAAGCAAATTCTGAGACCGTTCCCTTCCTTTGCTTTCAGTCTGAAGCTTTACTCTGCGCAAGTTCTCGTAAGTTCTGCGAGTTGGTAGCTGGATTAATCCTGGCACCTAGAATAAACGTCTAATGGACCTATTCTTTCACGTGCGTCACAGTAAGAGATGAGTCGACATCTTTGAATAATTTACCGTTGCACATAGTTTCCATTAAACGAGCTTATCCTTGCTTTTGAATTGTGCCAAAAGTATTCGCTGCTACCAACGAATAGTAAATGAGCTAGAACATGTATTCTTGAACCCATGAAGAAGTGCACGGTTTGTTCTTCTTCCCCATACATTACATGGAGTTTTTAACTGTTTCTGACGTTAAATAAATAAATAAATAAATTGTAAAAAAATGTGTTTGCTATTTGTATCGTAAATAACTGAATGGGTTAAATGTGTTTTTTATATATCAACTTTATATGCTCTGACGAAAAATGTCATTTAGTTAAATTAGGTTTCTAACTAAAAAATATATAACGATGCGAATGGCTGTATTTTCGAACATTAAACTACGGACTATATTAAAACAAATTACATAAAAAATACCATCACTCGAAGTTATTGTTCATCATGACGTTTTATCCAAGAAAAAAACCTTGCGTTTACAAAACAACTGCATAGCAGAAATCATCAAATCATCAATTTACAGAATGAACACTTCTAGCATTTGCAATGAAGTTGTATGGAACCGTCTCACAAATCACCTCTGAATCTCTATTTCACTGATGTCCGAACCTTGATCTAAATCAATTACTGCAGAACATAACTCTTCGCAGCGAGAGTTTCTAACCGCAAACTAAACGCTGCGAGTCAACTCCAGCACATCCAGGCGAGTGGACCCATTCCGGTCGCAATTTATCGAGCGAATTTGCATGCCGTCCACATAGTTCTCCTTCCCAAAGACGCTGCGGCCTGCGGAAGACATTCAAGGCTCCATGCAAATGGGTCCCTCAGGTTCATTCCCCTGAGATCATATTTATCCCGCGCTAAAAGCCGGTAAATGTGCGTCGACCGTTTCCTACGTCTCCCCGTCGCACTGTACCCAGAAAGCGAACGTAACTTCTGGATTGAAACGGTACATAAATTCTTTGTCGTCGTTTTAACCGAGTATCAACCTGTTCGGGAGCGCGACCCGTTCCGAATGGTAGTTTATTGAGGCGCGAAGGCGAGCGGTGCAGGCCCCCCGAGAAGTGGTAGTCGGCGTGGAGAGAGTTCCTGGGTTGTGGTGCTGCTCCCAGCCGGTCTTTCCCCGCTCGCTGCTCTCTCCACCTGCGCGCAGCTGAGGAACTTGTGACGTTTTACACGGCACCTCACGCGAAAATAGCACTCTGCGCGTGTTCTCGACAGAAGTGGATTCAGAGTAGGGAAAGTACATTACAGCTACAACAAACTTTTAAATTTATTATGATTCCAGCGCCATCTGGTCATACCTGGGCTGGATGAATGATTTAATGGGCATGATAATCCTTTTGATCAGTGGCGAACTCAAGGAGGGTGGGGGTGGGGCTCATGGAGCTTCGCCCTCCCTCAGGAAACGATTACATGATGTGTTATAGTTTATCACGGGTGCCCAGAGAAAACTAGGGATCTCAGGCAGTAGTTCAATGGGGTCCCTTATTTCCAACAAAAGTTCCCCTTATTTAGAACAATAATTAATTAATATATGTTGAAGTGAATCATATTTCAACTACATTAATGGTTTTTCAAAAGAAGTATTGAATGATATACATTTTTGAGGCCCCACTTTGGTATGGGACTCGGGCAAATAACCCCAGCTGCCCAACCCTTTGCGCGCCCTTATAGTTTTCTATCAAATCTAGTTTTTACTAATTGTCTATAGTAAATTGATTCAAAATCTCAATCGTAAACCTTCTAAATAACTATAAACCAGCAAATAAAAATAAAGTTTTTCATTTCAGAATCAGTGAAAAATTCTTTGTAAGAAAACATCAAGTCCACTGAACACTACCTATATTGAAAATTCCAGGTTGCGCTAGTGAATATAATGAATGGATGTAGGAAGGATGGATGCATTTAAGGAAAATGAAACAACTTCTCGAGAAAGTATACTGCTAACCTGATACCATAAGATTTACATGGAGTGGTCGCGGTATGAACCTCAGTAGTCAGAGGCGGAAAGCTAGCACTCTGGTAGCTACGCTGCAGGTCGTTCCCTCCGCTGTAAACGTTCAGAGATATGAAAAAAGTGGGATAGTCAAACACGTTCGTTTTAATGATTTTTGAAATTTCGCTTGAAACAACGACATCGGATATTTACAAACTTTCTCTATTGCTTTTCAAATTCATTTAAAATTATTGAGTGTACAAAAGATATTCAGTTGCCTTCAATAAGAAATCTGTGCAGAAAAACACAGCCAAAGAACCTACTCTTGGGCCCCGTTGATAGGCGTGCGCGACTTAAAATAACATGGGAGGCCTACTGCATTTCAGGGCCCCCTTTTCCATTAATATTTTATTTGGATACGACATATTTTACTAGTAAATACATAAAATAGACTGCAGATAATTATAACTTAAATGATTGCATTTACAGTGAACCATTTACAGGGTTTGCCAGATGAATTGAAGATCCTTTTCCCATAATGTCGAGTAACAAATTTCCAAATTTGCTGGGTTTGACAAATTAAATTATTGCGAAATATTGTTGTAATTAATTATGTTACGCTTATTATAATTTTAAAAATGTTGTTACCTTTGTATTAAAATAATAGTGGTTACTAATGATCTCCGCTGTTTTGAAAGCCACCTAAATTAAATACAATTTTAAAAAATTCCTAATCGTCTGGATAAAAAAGGGAAAATTGAGGATTGAAAATATTTACTGGGAAAATGTATTATCGTCTCTGGGGTCCTTTTCAAAATGTGTAGGGGGCCGGTGATCCCTCTGCACCCCCTCTCTCTCGAAAAATTTGGACGAAAACGATAGGCTCTTTTGCGTTTATTTACGGTTATTGAAGGATTTAACAGGAGTGGGTGTCTTATTGTAAATATTTTCTGCAACCAAGGTCTATTAGACGTTCATTTAGAGGGCTATTGCGTTAGTTTACAAGTAATTTAGTGCAATTACCCATAATTTTGTAGGAAATCTGAACAATATTAATAACTCGAATGTTGTTATAATTGTTAAATATTTTGAAATTGTGCTTCGTAGTAAGACCTAGGCATAAATGTCATAAATTTATCTCGGGACGATTGATTATATTATCAATGAAAATTATCAGTAGCTTATCAACGTTGTGAAATGTCTTGGATGATTTTCGTAAATATAATAAAACCTTTAATCACGACATGGGATCGTTGGAAACTGCAGTGGTGGTGTTTAGCTTGGTTGCAGATTTGTGCGACCACCACTTTTATTCCTTTCATTGATTCTCGAATTCTAAGTTTATTTTAAACGAAGGGGCTCTGGAGCTTATTTATTAAATGCATTTTTATTCTTTGAGAAGCGATTTGTGTAAAGCTTTGTTTGTTCTTGCAAACGAAGTTTGTTATTGGGCCCGCAAACTGAATTTATGATCAAATCCCCCATTACTTTTCGTGCTCTCGCATCTCCAAAGTTTCGTAAGCGCCTGGAGATGTATTGTTTGCGCTGTCGTTTGTGGCTGAGGTTTATTAGTGGGCTTGCAAACCTCCTCGCGGGCAGTGCGGATATAAAAACCGTCCGGGTAGAATTACTGTTATTTTTGTCGTTTCTATCGTCGTCGAACACATTCGTTCATGTGACTAGTGCACATTCACCACCCATTCATGTTCAGGAAAAATGACACATATTGAGGTATTGTCTCTCGATGAGCGCTGTTTCTCATCTTTATTCCCCAAAATTATATCTGTACTTTCGAACTGGGGTGGAACAGTTATAGATAATAGAGAAATTTCATTATTTGTGAGGTACTACAGTCCCATCATTGCATCAGCACTGCGAAACTTTATAATGCGTGAGGGAAATGAATGTGACCACTTACAACTCAAAATATGGTCATGAGAAATAATCATTCTGAATCCTGACGGTCCACTTCCATTCAAGAGTTCACTTAGTACTATTCCCAAGAGTTCACTTCAAAGGGTTTAGTTATAATCCACTATATAAATATAACAATTAACAGAAAATACTATACTGTTTATTTCCTTGGCTGTGGTACAATTCACATGATATACGTAGCGTCTTAGGAGACTCGCACCTGTTAGCTCCCTCCTATTTATTAGTCGCTTAGCGCAGATTTTCTCTTTCAATAGAGGGAGATATATACGAGGTTAGGAATCTGCCTAACGGTCACTCCTAAAGATTAGGATAAGGACTGGATGAGGTGGGAAGGATCGCGCGCCCGTGACCCATTGATTAGGCTACTTCGCATCTACCTGGAATTGATAAGAGGAAACTACGAAGATAACCGATTAAAGCATCCGGTGGTCTGAATTATCATCCAGGCTTGGATCAGCTTCGATATCCTCCCATTGTGGGATCTAGGACCTAGGACCTTTTCGTCCACGACTACATGAATGAAACCTACAATTATTTCGAAGATCTCCTGCGGCCATAGGGCAGGAGATCTATCGTACAGACGCCGCGACATACGGTATCTTGCCGATGCCGTCTTTTATGCACAGAGCGCTCCTTGAACAATACATTTAAGTTTCTGCTTTGCCGCGGCAATTTTCAGGGAGTACCTTGTGCATTGTACCTTGTTAATTTTGTTATTCCCATCTGATTGAAATAATCATTTGTACGCTTAGACGGGGGAGGCTTCTTCAGTCGTCTCATTTCCTGGATAGGTGGCCAAAGTAGTGGTCTGTGTTGACTCTCTTCATGAACAACGGTATGGATAATCATAAGAGGTGAATGATAATGAATGACTATGAGTGGGATGATGGTTCGGATGAAATTTGTGATGGTGTGGGAAACAAATCACCCTTTAACCACTCGGTGAAAATTCAGTGCGCGAGACACGAACCCGCAGTCGACACTCAAGTACGAACTTCCGACATGCAAGAGGTAAATTCCTAGGGCCATAAATTTCACCCGTCCGCAAGGAACCTCAGGGCGCCAGCGCGCCGTCGCGACGCCCGACGTGCCGCGCGCGCTGGTGGCGCCCCGCGCGGGCTCGGCCGCAGGCTCGGACGTCAACACAGGCACGCCGGCGCGGCGGCGGCGGCGATGGCGGCGGTGCGGGCGGCGCCCTCAGTCGCGGGACAGGCGCCGCGGAGGGAGGTCGCGAGAGTGGGTGAGCGTAGCTGGACGCACCGTTGGGCCGCCGCCACGCGTCGACGCGGGATTCGGAATACACGCCCCGCGGGCTGGCCATGCGCCGCGCGCCCGGAACCGAACCCCAGGGCATCTGGCGCGTCGCCCCAGAGTGAGAGGTCCCGCGAGTGACGGTGGTTGTCTGCGGTGGTTGTGGCGTGGGAGGGTGAGCGAAGGTGTTTTTTTATTGGCTTGCGGGTGGTGAGTTGCGAGTTAGTGACGGTGGTTGTGTGATACGAGTGTGTACACGTGTGTGCGAGTGACGTTAAGTGTGTGGGTGCGTTGCGGTGAGACTTCCTCGTCCGGGACGTGTTGCAACACGGTGAGTGTTTCGTGGCTTAACTCCTTTCTCTGGTAGGGTTTTCTTCGTAAGTCACAAAATTTAGCATGTTTAGTATGGCAATTAAGCATTTCGGGAAAGTACGAGGCATGTTTTATGGTAAAATATGAATTTATTCAATTTGTGGTACATGTTTATGTGTTATGACTTAAAGCTCAGCACTGGTTTGATTTTTTGTAAATTAATGTGTACGATTCAGAGAGTCTTCCACAAAAGAAGTCTCCACTAACAGCTTCATCGCATTAGAGAAACTCTATCTGCATGAAGACGATTCTTCATCAAGAACTCATAATATTTTCAGGAGGGAAACCCCTCTACATTATCTTCATACATACGAAGATCATTTGTTAATTTTGTTTTACTGTAATTTCGTATGTGAATACTGAGTGAATACTTTCTCTTAATAAGATTTTGATGAGATAGTCTTGTAGTTTGATGAGTAAGAAGAATCATTTGAATGAAGCATTGCCGTTACTTCCAAACGTGTGAAGAACAGGACTTGTGGGTTAGACTTCGATGTTACTTATAAATTATGATACTTCTTGAAACTGAAAAAACACATAGGGTTTTAAGGGGTAAATATTATAACCCGATAAGCAACCTGAACTACCTTACTACGTTCCTTCAGTAAAACAATTTGTGTCGCACTCTATCACAAGAGATTCTGGATTATTGCTTTGTCTTTACTGTTTTAAATTCACTTTTGCCTGGAAAATGCTTACACAGTGAAGAAAGGAAGAAAGAAAGTAAAACATGTTTCACGGTTCAGAATATTTAGTTTATATCTGTCCTCTCGTGTGAATATTTCGTAAGGACTACATCCATCTTCATGCAATGTGACAAATGTCATCACCCGAATGCAGGAATATCCAAAATAGATGAATTTTGCTAACATATCCAGAAACCTTTTCATTCTTTCTTGATAAACTTTGGAATAATTCAGTCAGTGCCGAGGAGATAGGAAGTGGAAATGAATTCCAATTATTACGGTGTTCGTGAGGCTTTTCAAAAGAAACTGGAATGGTCTCGACTGTAGCATGAATGGAATCAACGGACGGAAAAACAAGTTCTTAACGGAACGAAGAAGAATAATCGAAAGTCCAAACATGTTTGTTACGCTTGGTAAATGATGCAGTACTTCAGTGCTCATCTTTTAGGAAAAAGAGAGCGTTAAATTTTATGGCGTTCATTCATTGCACTACCACATTTTGGTCTGGTGTGACCCTTGGGATTATGTGAAGTTATAAAACTTAACGTATAAACACTTCTTGGTACTTAACTTATTTTCACATGACAAATTACGTAGCTTTGAGGTCGTAGAGAGTTAAAAGGAACATTACTCATTCAAGCCATTTTAAAAAAGCTCTTCGAAAAATGTAGGCGTTCTTGAGCGGTTATCATACATAATATTATAAACGTTATGAATTAAATTGACTATTACATAGACCACCAATATTGTCTTTTCAGACACTCCGTAAATCGTTTACTATTCCTTCATATTTTGTAAAAATATTGAGAGATAGAATTCGTCTCTGAAAATTCGTATGGAAAGAATTTTCGATATTTCAAGAAGAGGTATCAAGACTAAATTTAGGATTTCTTCGCTTAATTATATACTTAAACTAAAATATAAATGTAAAAGGATTAAAGAGATAATTCCGACATTGCATATTCATTGCATTGAAGACTGCGATGTGATTACACACATTCACGAAACGGGTCAATATAGAAACAAAGCAAACATTCGTAAACTAATAGGATAAATTAATGTTTCAATGTAATGTAACGTGTTTCCAATCGTTCCCAATCGAGCATTATCTCACAAAAATGTCTCAGTGGTACAGCACATGATTGGTAGCTCCGAAGAGATGCCACAGTGGAGAGTTGAAAAATAATGGGCCGAGAAGGAGCTTACAGCGTAAGAAAAACAATCCACATTCCTTCTCTCTCGCACGCGATACCCTTCCTGTAAGGAGCCGGTTTCAAGGACCTTCTTGTCACGCGTCGGGTGGAATCCACCAGCCATCCGGGGCTTCTTCGCTCCTCCACCAACGCACCCCGCGCTCGCGCGCGCATCCATTCGGTGTCTCGGGTGGGGTAGGGACTCGGCAGTTTGACCGACACTCGAGTTCGGGGGTTCCCCCAGGATTTGGAAAGTGGAAGAGTTCGAAGTCACCTGAAAGAACGTGATGACTGTTCGACATACTATGTATATTCAACAGCAAGTTTACTCGAAGACAAATTGTCTCCCGGTTACATCACTACGTGCTTCACATTCATGAACCTATTATTTCATACAAACTCATTATACATTATAATTTCACTTTAATACACAAGCTGCTCTGATAATAAAGACATTTTGAATCTCGGTCGTAAGGCCAAACATTACTATCCTCAATCTCTACATCGATGAAATTTAATTAAAAGCGACACAATTAATTTGGACACTTTTTCAAGAACAATTGCTATTATTAAAATCCATTTTGAAGTGTATAACAGCCACTTTTTACTTTCTAAGCACTGTGAAATTCATTTTCAATAAGAGCACATATCTCAAGATGATCAAGGCAGATTTTACTGTTTGAACTATATTGTCCTCTCTTTCCAGGTATTTCTGGTGGAAACGCAGCTGGAAAATATCGTTTCAGAGCATATTCTTTGCTTTGATACCTTAAAAAGTGTAATAATAGAATAAAGTGGGTACCAAAGGCTCAATTATTTTGTTTGCTGTTGTTTGTTTTACTTAAACCATATCTGAGAACATGTATTAAGCCTTAGAATTTTTTTGGTGTGTTTAGTTTTGTGAATTTGTTTTTTTAAGCTTGAGGAGGAGGGTCGAAAAAGAATGACGGAGAGAAAAAAATCATCAATCTGCTTTTCTAAAGAGCAAAGAACACTAGTGCGATAATGTTATTTGTAATCCGCAGTTGTGTTTGACCTAGTACCTACGACTCGAATATTGATTACCGATTATGTAGACTATATTTCTGTAGAAGAAAGCGCAAATATTATTGCATTCTTGACTATCCGGGATGAGCCGCGTCTCGGTCAATTGTACTACACAATTGTACTAGTACAATTGACCGAGACGCGACTCATCCCGGATAGCCAAGACTCAAGCCTCGGAGACCTACGAACCCGCAAATATTATTGTTTTGTCATTGTGCTAATTATATAAAAAGGACATTCTTGATTTTTTCCTGGGCTCACAATCGTGAAGAGTAATGCTAATGAAAGCAGGAAGTTTGTGAATGATTTTTTGCGTCTGTATAAGAATCCATCCTTGATACGTATCCTCTGACACTCTAGGTCTTAGACACTCAAAATATTGTTCAGATTTTACTCGTGTATGACCCCAGTCTCTGCAGAAATGCTCTGATTACTTCCCGTTCACAGTATTTTCTCCGTTGAGAAATGTGCCATATGTGTGTGTGTGTGTGTGTGTGTGTGTAGAGTGCGTATGGCGTGTAATTTACATGTTTTTTAAAACTTATTAAGCTCATCCAGTTTTACGAATGAATTTGACATAATGTTGTGTTGATGATGTAATGGTGACATGAATAATGTTAATGAATTGCCAGTAGTTAACCTGACGATAATACATATTCATATACATACGATAACACATTTAATAGAATATTAGTTCAGTGAGTTTATGAAGTATATCTACATAATTATATTACTTTACCGTTTTCCGAAATACAATTTAAAGCAAATTATTATTGTACAAATTCTACAAAATATTTTTCAATTTCAACAAACAGATGCGGAATTAAACTGAAGGAAATGGTTATGATCTTCTATCTGTCACAGAACGTGTAAAGATACTAGACTGTTATTAAAATGTATCTTAACCTGTGCAAGAAATAGAAAAATAGTCCTAAACAATTTTTTAAACATATTTTTCCTTTTTGAAGTTCTAGAAATATTCCTGTTATTCGCTACAAAATATTCGGAAAATTTCTTTTTTAACTTTGAAAAGTGTTCTTTTTACTTTTTGAGGAAGATAAAATTTGTCAAAAAGAAAGAAAGGTGAATAACAAGCCATCTTTATTCCCAATTCAACTATCCTAATAAAAGATACCGGGAAGAGATTTCGGAGCACAACAAAACAAAACGTGTGCGGCTTTTCTACACTTGCCACATGCGGTTTTTGTCGCGATGGTTTTTGATGTTAAATATATAAATGCATTTATTGACCAGCAAAAATATCGAAACGTATATGAACCATATGAACTAAAAATAACAATATTTTTATATAATGCAGGGTTTACAATATTACTCGTACAGGATCCAATCTCTGCATCACCAGCCCACACCCACGTCATTACTTCCCGTCCACAGTACGGGTTATAAATCAAAACGCGAGCCTCGGTCGTTGCGAGGACACGCCGAGGCTGAGAGCGTTGTAATTTAAAGCAGTAGCCTCTTGCGACCGGGCGACTCCACTCCAGTGTCATTCACAAGGCGGGACGTCCCAGGACGTCGCCCCGCTCGCAGTCCGCACCAGGCAGGCGGCACGCGTGCCGTGGAGTGCGCGCGCGTGCTCCTGCGAGCGGGCGGCCGGGGGTCGCGGGAGAAGTTCCCAGCAACAACCTCAGCGGGACGCCCTCGGCGGTGGAGGGAGTCGAGGCAGGGGGGGGGGGTAATTCATGGCTTCTTGCCGCGTGCGGCCCTTTGGGGCAAGTTCTTTACAATACGAATCATTAGTGACGTGTACTACGGAAACAACCATCACCATGACACGATACGTACGTGGAAGAATATATTGTGCCGTGATGTGGTGTTTGTTGCAATGGTAAAATGTGTTATTTCTTGGTCTATTTGTTCCAAAAGCAATTCCCAAATTATGAAGTAGAAAAGGGTAGATACAACAGGTCTGCAACATTAACGGAAAGGAGGGAAACATGGCACTACAGCAGAATCGCAATATCTTTAAATATGAGTATATTTATGTATTTAACACCAAGAAACAGTTAAACACTCTGTGTAACGTATTATGGGTAGACTAGTAGTGAAGCCAAGCCGACATACGGACAAATCGAGTGTGTATAGCAACAATAAGGTGACAGGACTTAACCTATGTTGCAGTGGGGGCATGAAGTGACGAACATATTAGTGATTATGACAGGAACAGTGGTGCTACCAACAGCTGTAGAAAATACTACAGGGCTTCTTTCCCAGAACAAAAATCCATTCAACGTACCAAGAAATGGTTTAGCTTAAGGCCTTGTGCATGCACTATACACGAAACCATATCTACGCTGAGGCTCATCGAAAAAACGAGGTGTAGTTGTATAATGAAGGAGTGATTGTAGCGGAAAATGAATAAAGATGTGTGTATGTTCCGTCATTGTAATTTTTCAATTCATGCGCGAGATCCATGTACATAGATCTGGCAACCATGTGCATTGATCAACATTAAATGAATGGTATTTATAAATAAATTGGACTAATTGAATTATTATAAATCGGCTGAGTTGATTCAGGGTATCATCTGATGTCGCTGCAAATGTCTCTGATAGGGAGGTAGTAGTGATCGAATCCGAATGATGGAGGACTTGCGGTATTAGCGCTAGATAGGAAGATCAAATTCAGTCTCTGACAGGTGGGGAATTCTTCCGGCCGGCTGCTGTGAATGGTGGTTTCTGCGGTTACACCGATCAATACATATCAGGCGAATAGCGGAGCGGTGTCCTAACAAATGTGCCACGGACCGCGCGCGATATTACTTTTCTCTTCCTTGCCCTATACTCACCCCTTAGTTACACTTACATGCACTACACTACCACACATGCCGGTAGACCAAACAGGAGCTTAGAGCTTGTTCCGGCTGCAGCGGTTTCGATCTCACCATCCTGCGGGAGAAGAACAGACTCGTGATAAAAACACCGTTATGGGACAAGTGACCATAGCAGTTAACGCGCCCAGAAGCACGAAATAATTTATCAATAATGTATCATTGAACAAGTTATAATTTCATTCTGGAAAGTTTTATTTATTTCCTAGTAAAATATATTATATGTAAATAAAAAGGTTTAATAGAAAAGAAGCACCAGAAATGAAGTTGTCACGCCCTTTTGTTTTAGGTTATGCACGTCCATAATAATAATAATAAGACTAATAAATAACATTAAACGGAATATGGTTTGTCACTGAGTCAATTATAGAAACACCTGAGATGCACGGAAATGCTGCGACACCAATAATTATCGCTTAGGGTGTCGCCAACCCTAGCGACGCTGCCTGTCTGGTAGTAGCAACGTGCGAGACAGCGGCCACGAGGGATTGCGTGCGGCCAAGCACCACGACGGCCGGCGGCCGGCGCGACGTTGAGAGCGGAGACTGTGGCGGCGACCGCGGCGGCGGCCGTGCGTGCCTGCGTGAGAGCCGGGTAATTACCGCCCGGGGGGCCGGGCGTCCGCCCGCGGGCGGCGGCGGCGGCGGGCGATGGGCGTTGGGCGGCGGGTGCGGGGCGCGCGCCGGCCGCCCCCC
>BOPP01000095.1:550939-568049 GCA_017312745.1 Gryllus bimaculatus
ATATATTACTATTGGAAACCCATGCGATTAAATCGCACGGAAAGTGTAAAGCCGAATTCAATTTTACTTGCCCGAGTATTTATGTATCTTATTCAGATAGGTAAAGGAATAAATTCTACCTATAGTGTATCACCGCCCTGGGTTGCCCTGCAGTACACCGAGTTCTCTAAATCCACCCTTCTCTTTCCCACACACCTAGCCCTGTGCTGCCTCTTCTGATCCCGCTCCATCCCGCCTTATCCTGCCATGTTTAGTAGGATCGTCATTTCTATCATCCTGAAAATTACACACCAAATCAGAAGTCGAGTGGAAACACGCATTGAAAAACACAAATGCGACTTCAAACTGCACTGAACTACCTACACCTAATTCCGCACAAAAGGTGCGCATAACTTCATTTCCATGGTACCTCCAGAACGTCTTTAAATATATCTCCATCACACCGTGCTTGTTTTTACGCACTTCAAAAAAATTATTAATAATTATGAAGCATATACTACAAACATGTAAGTTACAACAAACATGTAAGTTACACGTGCAATTATCGGAGTCTTCCAGTTTCAAGCAACACCTTATTTGCTGAGATAGAGTGAGTATTTCATCCGAGTAAGGGATGTTTACATAACACCTTTTAGAAACATATTATATGACCTTTAAAAAATATATATGATTAATCATCGTCTGTGATAGCGTGTGTGTGTTCCTTAGATCAATGTGCGAGTGCTGGAGCAGCACCTTAAAGAACGTACGCGTGTCGAATTTTCCCCATCCTGTCTCCTCTCTTATCCTAACGACCGGGTTCTGCGCTGATCCTTCATCATCATAGACTCGATGAGGACATGTTTAAGGTGTTCAACTTCATCAAGTAATCCCTCCCGAGGATCTTTGCCCTCTGGAGAGATCGATGTTACCTGCTGCAAAAGTACTCATTCGGCTCTGTCACCGCACAGTCCATATCTACAGTAGTTGCCTCATTTATGGTTTTTACTCTGATATTCTGAATTCAACGAGTTCAATATTTCGTTATTTTCTAAGGAAAATTATTCAAAGAGTATTTTCAAAATTTATTTAGGTTGGCTTGCGCAAGCGAAGATGATCTTAGCTTCACTCGTCCATTCCTCTAATCGCCCCCCCCCCCACCGAAACATGTAATCGTTCTCCTAGGACAAATTCAATTGATATCCTCGAAACAGCATTAGCCTATTCGAAGTTATGTTACTATATTTACATCTATTGGTATTACTATCGTAACACTGAGATTCACAGGAATTCTAGCTGCACAATATGTTCTGGAGGAAATAATATTGAATGTATCTCCCAATTACATTTTTTTTATAATGACCATTTGTCATCTCATTGTGATTTGGCTATATATTCTTCTTCATGTGGCACTGCATCCCAATTAGCGCGTCGGCCTGATATTCCCATGCACAATCATACCGAAGTCTTTATATAAAGGATGTTTATGTGGGAAGGGAAATCAGCCCATCGCCCGGATCTAAGGAAGTAGGGAGAGGATGAGGAAAGAAGAATGGCGCACATTTCTTTGGCCGCGTGATATTGTTCGTAGAACTCCATCGATCAGAGCAGCCGGTCGTTCGAATTCTTATTCTGACTGCAGCATTGGCCGATTTATTTAATTAGAGATGTTAGACGTAGACACGTTCGTGTGTGATTCAATGAAATAAGATGTATGTCATCACCACAGTATTTTAAGTTATGCGCCCCACTAGTAATACAGTGAAGTCAGACAACTTTCGAAGAGGTACATCACTTTTCTACATCAAGTTAATTTCACCAATAAAACTCATTTCAACATCATTTACTTATTGCAGTTTTTTTCTCTCGATACATTCTGGTCATTCTAAATTACTTATTTTGTAAAACTGTAAATAAGATCATTTTTAACAATAATCGGATTTAACAGTGTTTGGAGGTGGAGAATCACGACCCCTCCTGCTACCTTTATCCGCCGACCGTTCTCATTTGCATAGACGTAACTGACGTTTCATGTAATGTCATAATTGTGGAGTTATCAATGCTCACATTCCATTATCGATATTTAAATGAGTATTTGGATTATGAGCTGTTTGCATTAATTAACACGATTACATGCTTTCCGTATGACTCATTTCCTAATGGACTACGTATTACTTGATTAGAATAGGTAACTACACTGACAATTCAGTGTGATAGTACTGCGTTATGCATAATATTCCTAAGATCATAGTGAATTCCACAGAGATACACTGTCCCTTTCCATAAACCACGCACCCACTGCACCCATTCATTATTATTGTGTTTAAGTGATCAATGCCTCCGGTCAATGCTAAGTGAGTGCAGGACAAATCTCTTGAAAATGTACGCGTTCCTTATTTCCTCAACCTGTCCCCTCTCTCATCCGTACGGTCGATTGATGGGCTATTCCTCCATCAAGATTTATCTGTCTTCAACATCCTAAAATATAAGTTTTTATTTGCACCTACTCTTTGAGGAAAAAGTATTCGGAGATAATTAATTTACTAATGACACTGCCCCAATATTGCAAAAAATGTATATGTTCTTCTAAAAACTTTGGCTTGATTTAATCACGCCAAAAATGAAAAAAAAAAAATTTCGCCGAAATATCAAATAAAAAAGTTGGATTAAATGCCGCCCCAGGTAATAAAAACAAACATATGATTCCGATTTTAGATTTTAGGATAACGTACCACTTCTTTAAGGGTATCTCTTGAGAAAACGTAAGCAAAACAATTTCCCCAAATCGTTATATCAACTTACAAATATATTATATATATATAATATATATAGCTATAATATATATATATATATATTGAATTCAATATATAACCCTAATTTTATTCGTCCCTGTAACGGCTATTTAATTGTGTAAGTGTACTTCCGTGTTGAAAAAGAATAAACAAAATGCTGAAAATAAATATTGAAACCTCAGACAAAATGAAATAAATACCAACGGTGATACTTTTCAGTCGTAAATCTCTGAGCGCATCAGAAGTAACTGTTGAGTTCTCCGGGGCCCGTTCCAGCAGCTGTGTGGAAGACCGGTCTCTGTATTCTGGTGCAAAGCAGCACAGCAGGCGGGCGACGGCTCGCGGGGCGGGGCATTCGCGGCAGGGAGGGCGCGGGGAGAGGCGGGGCGCGGTCGACCTGGTGTGCGCGACATGAGCGGCTCGTGTCCGTGAGACAGCATATTAATCAGAAATTTGTCACTGATTCGCGCCCGACGACTTATCTCCTCGACGAAATGAAAATTTAACGCGCCGCGACGGGTAGGAGCTGTCAGACACGTGTGCTCGGGCGAGAAGAGAAAGGAGAATTGTTCGTAGTCGTTCTTGCCATAAATGCTGGATATAAATGCAATGAGTTGGTTGTGTGGTATTCTGTGAGGAAATGCCACATTTGAAACGCATTTAGTCATGTGAGAACGTACAGAAGAGGTATAATTTGCATACAAATTTTCCCATGTATCTTCTCCATGATCGCTGTACCACCATATAAATATTTTCGAGTAATAATATCCGCATATGAGTTAAATGTGCAAGTGGTCAAACTTAGCTTCAGGGTCACAATAAATGTGGCATTAATTTCTGAAACATTTACACGTGTTTGTGAAATTTGAGGAACATAATCTTTGATTAAAATATAAATAGCATTAATGTTTAGACAAAGCAATTGATCGGAAAATTCCAACAGATTATTACACGATTATTACACGGAAAATTCCAACAGATTATCTTAAACATTAAAAACAGTCATGTTTATAATGTCTTATAAACTTTGTCTTACTAATAGCATTTTACTGCACTTATTTAATGGAGAGAGATATTCCTTACAACAATAAATCAGGTCCATAAAATATCTCTCTTTCATTCAATCTTGAGTACTTCGAAGAAACGCTTGATGTGAAAATATAAAATAAACATTGAATGGTAGTGGAAATTCTTAAACTGATTGTCAGTGCATTACCTATCGTTAACACATTATTTTGAAGTTTTCTCTCATTTGCTTCATCCTTATGATGGATGTTACCGCATTCCAGTTCATCTAGATATCAGAAATCGCAAGAGACACCTTAAGTGAGAAAATGCTCCGTTCCGACAGCACTGCAATTACAGTTCTGAATACATGGTGGCATCAATTTATTTACAAAATCGCAATGTATAAATCAATAATAAAATAAAATCGTTCGGTATACCATATTCAGACCAATTGGCCATTATTTTGACAGGTATAAAACAGTTGAGTTTTGCCGAAAACCGCATAACTCCGCGAAATTTATCCTTCGCCACCCAGATAAGGAAAGCGCTATCTGATAATGCCTCACAAGGGTCATTTCAGTGAGTGATGTTGAGGGTAGGGAGTTTTCACGATTGATTTTGTTTGTATCGATATAGTCACAAAAGAATTTGTAAGAACTGATAGAAATACGTAATCGTGTGAACGGACACCCCACAAACCCTGAATATCAATTAGTCTGCACTGTACATTTTCATCACTCGTTCAACTAAACTCGCAATATATCGATTTTTAATTAACTAATCCACGTAAATAATAGTTGTGTAAATTGATTATTAGTGTACGTTGAATTCTAACAACATAAATTATTTTCATATGAATATTTTCCAGTTGGCGGAATGACAAAAGTAATAGTGAGTACGACACCTCTAATACAATTGAGCCAACGTTCGTGCAATGAATGCAAATAATTTTTACGTATTATTCACCGGCCACGCCCCCTAATTTAGTTCAGCAAGACTAAGTATCAAACTAATCGTTTACGTGACTGAGCGAACTATACACGACAAGCAGCACTGAAGAACGTGGGTGTTAAAAATACTCGTTCTCCTCCCTGTGGGCGAGAGCTTGAAAAGAGACGGAGTCGAGTAAACACAGCTGCAAACGATCTTGTAGCGTTCAACGTTACGCTGCACACGCGACAAGTTTATCTAGAAAACACAAAGAACTGATGCAGAACGTGCTCCCTATAAATCGTTCAGCAGAATGTTACCATCAGCAGCCGCTTACTACAAGAACTGGAATAGAAATAACAACTTTGTCGATAAAATTGTGTTATATTAAACTTCAGAACATTCGATTAATTAATTTTCCGTTTCACCGTGTGTAATAATAGCATTGAAAAATCGTTGTGTATATTAAATGAGTTTTAATAAATTCTAATGTCACTTCGCGTACTTTGACATCTTTGACATGACATGACATGTACATGACTTGTTTCTCAGGCTGTGGAAATAATTCATACAGAAAGATTTCATTTTGTTAAATCAGCTCGTTAAGCATTACAATGGTGTCTGAGCACTCGTTCATGACAGATTTGTTTCGATCACTTCAAAATCGATGGATTGATGTTATAGATTGATGGAAAATTCAAATCTAACTCCAAAGTTATTAATCCTAATTTCAAATTCAAAGACTTATTCTTCAAATGCTTCTTCTTCTACCTAGACGCTGAACCTTTGGATCTTTCACCTAGTAAGGAAGCTAGCTTGCTTGACATATTCAGAGATCAAGCACAATCACTGATGATATGCATTGAACTCTCAACATTAAAATATTTTGACTTATTTCATTGTCAGAGAAATATAACATCTGAGCGAGAATTACTAACCATTTGCAGAAATTAGTTATATTTGGAAGCGCATTATAGGAGCTGTTGGAAATAATTTTAGGGAGTGGACGAGGGAGTGTTCATTGCATCGGAGAAATGACAATGTTGGATAATGGTACAGTGCTATCAGGAGTAAAATGGCATTGTGCTTCTGAGAAAATGATCAAAAGTGGCCGTTGGCTTCCTCTTCCGCCAGTGACTTCAACCGTCAACTAAATGTTCCACTTTCCCTCGCACGAGATCGACAGCCGATAGTCCGGAACAACTTATGTTGCTTACACCGTTTCCACAATCTCATATATACAAACTAATTTGACTTCATCATGCAGAGTGACTATTGACTGACTGTCACTTCACAAACTCCCAAAACCACCTCGAGAAGTGGCGGATGCCTTGGATTGCAGCAGCTGATACCGAAGGCGCGAGCAGCAGGTCGAGTCGAGTGGAGTCGGGTCGGAGGGCGAGCGGAGCGGAAACGGGCGGGTTGCTCCCCCCTGAGCTGCGGCCTCGCGCCACTTCCGGTCCTCTGCGGAAGGCCGCCCCCGCCGCGCCGCCTCGCGCCAGTCACGCCTCCGCGGCCGTTGGGCCCTCCGCGCCCGTCACCTGCAGTCGACACGACGCCGGAGCCCACGGTCAAAATAGGCTGGCGTACCTCAAGGATGGAATTAAGATACACAAGAGGCATTTTAATGGCCAGAATAACTTCTGTTATGAAAATACGTGACGAATGTATGTACCTTCTCAAGGAATTAAATATGTTATATTTTACGAGGAATCTTCGGCATCTTGCAGTTGTAAAATGGCCAAACTAAGCGTCTGTAATTTTCTATTTGTTTTTCATATTGTTTGTTAATTTTAATATTGAACTGGATCATCTATAACTGACTGAATTAGTAACGATTAAATTAGTATAAGGAATTAGCGTGCAGAGATGAAATCTCCTATACAAGAGCATAGGGATCAGCAAAGTGCCGGCCACTCGGACGCATCATGCCGTTTCGGATAACAATGATAATGGAGTGAATTATTACCGGACAATGATAGGATCGAGAGTTGGACAAACGGTAGATGTTGAGATTTCTCATCGCGAGTCCTCTTTATTCATTACAAATTCCACATGACCGATATTTTAGCAACAAGCAAAACATTATTTGGTAGTTATCGTATTCCTAAGACACGGAGCACCTCATGTTTACCACCAAAGTCGGTACCAATACCGGAATCATATCATGCACAATCGTTCGCATGAACTGTATAATCAATCCCCACTTCCTCGCCGGATGCCGCGTATCATAAATAACAACATAATTAGAGGTTAAGGAACCAGCAAACTAAAGAACGAATATCGATAAAAACGTATGTATTGACGAAGTATTACCTTTGTCATGAAGCTATTTATAAGAATGGAGTCAGCGGGCTCGTATGATACCATTGGATAGACAGATTGGGATACCAACCACTACATGTATAGTACAATTTATTTAGTCGTGCAATTGACGTAAATCAGCTGTTGCAGGTTCATCCAATTGGGAGCTTATATGTCGCTACTGTGACGTCACTGTGGGGACGTTCAAACTTCCGATTGGATGAAACCGTCAACAGCTGATTGACGTCAAGTGCACGGTTAAATAAGTCGTAGTATAGTATTTATGATGAATCATAGCATTCGCGATAGATTTCGTGGGGTCTTGTAGTTCCCCAGCACGTTACTTCGCCATCAGCCAATCATTATTTCTGTCAATATCATAATTATCATCTATCCACCAATTTACTCACCGTCTCAGTAAAAGCCGTAGGACTCATGAACTTGAACCCCTTAATCAAGTATTTCTCTCATTTGAACCCCTAATTTTCGTCCATCATCACATTGATTCCGCTCCACTGTGTCCAGATCGACGGCGGCGCCGCCACCACCTCTGGCGCGGTCGTCGCGCCGCCGTCGACCGTTTGAACGCGGCGGTGGCGGCGACCACCTGTTGGCGCGGGCGGGGCGGCGGGGCGAGGGGCGGTGGCGGGGCGGTCTCACGCCCGCTCGGGGTCGCGGCCACCTGGGCGCCGTGGCGGGCGCGCACCTGCCGCGGAGAAAGGCCCGCGGCGCCGCCCACCGCCGTCGCTTGCGTGGGCGGAGGCCAGAGGCGGGGACGGGGACGATAGGAAACACGAGAGCGGGGCTGGAGGTGGAAAGGTGCGAGGGGACTTGAAAAGATGGGTGTGTGGAGCAGGGGAAGGGCAAATCTTAGAGGAGCGTGAGATACATAGGCTCCTGGTCTGGGGGAGCTGATGGTGGAAGTGGTTATATTGTGTTACTCAGTCGATACCTCAGAGGAAACCTTGTCTTGTACGCCACAGTGTGGAGATTTGTGGGTGGGGGCAAGCGTGTGTCTCCCTTGTCTTTCGTGTGGGTGGTGTCAGTGAGGTCTCTGATGTGAGTTCTGTTGCACCCAGATGGGAGGGGCCTACTTGTGGGTGTGTTCCAGTTTATAGATCGAAATACACTTCATTTTGATGCGAGATTTTAGTGTATAGAATACAAGTTAATGCTATTTTTTACTCTCTTTTAAGAGACATTCCTCTTTTACCACCTTGTGAATTCTGATAGGGACTCATACTTATGTCGAAACGACAATACTTCTGCGCATGGATCAAGATGTAGTTATAAATGTGGTGTCATCATAACACATATTTAAATTCGAGGGAAGTACAATTATCTCGTTTGAATTTACTTTTTATGCAAACATTTTCCTGGCATTTTTTGCGTGGGAGCAAGAAAAGAGTTATCAGAAAAATAATGAATTACTATTAGGGTATTAAAAGTCGCAGTTAATTCGTAGTTGAAAACTATTGACTCAGTAGGTGATAAGATCAACCAATATGCTAAAATATCCTGTTTTGGTTGGAGGACAGAAGTATTCAGATTTACTTCAGTCGTAAGTTACATTGGCCTTTTATGGATAGAGTAAAGCTTCAATTCAATAAGTTAAAAAGCAATAATTTAGTAAAACTCTGCACGCTCTTTAAATTATTTTACTCTTCATTAGATTTTGAGTGCAGCAGAGAACGATGGAAGAAGAGCATAAAAACCTTGTGCTCCTTGTTGCCAAGTGCCAAATGTTATGCATGCTGCCCATGTCAGCGGAAAACCACTTAGCAGACATGCAACACAGGAGAGAATCATTTCCTTACAAGATCGCATCCTGCCATTCGGCGCGCTCCTTGCTCTTGAAAAATGTGCACTCTAGCACCTGCATTCTTACGTCACGCGCGGGCGCTCGCGATACACAGCGAGTCGCGAACCTGTCGCGGACGTGCTCCGCAAGTGCTTCGCGCGGGAACTGGAAATGGCCACGCCTTCGGGGGAGGGGGACACGCTCCGTGACGCGGATTTCGTATGACGCCCCGGGCTGTTCAGCGTTTCCCCGCCCTCGGTGTTGTTGAATGGGTCAGCTGGTTGGATCTACTCCTCCCTGTTGGGTCGTTGCCTAATGGTTTTACGAGTAGAAGAGGCGGGAGAAAATGTCTGTGTATCTGTGCAATTAGTGAGAAAATCAGTTACTTAATTTCCAAGGTTTGTTAAACGAACTAGTGTGAGTACATGAAAGTGTTGAATTATCGTATGCAGTTAAACACTGGTATGCTCATGTATTCCTTTTATCATTTTCTTTCAGTTTCCAGTTTTAAGAAAATCGTTCAATATCTTTAAAAAATTTCAATGATTCACTTTTCTGTTAAAGTTGGTAATCTGGCAAATTGGGAGAGCAGGTGAAGTCGGTAAAAATGGTGTGTGAGTGTGTGTGTGTGTGTGTGTGTGTGTGCGTGAATGAATGTGTTTGAAGAGAGAGAGAGATAGAGGGAGAGAGAAAACGTGTGCAAGTTTGCAGTCATGACGGGGCGGTTATTTGTGTAATAAGTGTATTGTAAATTTATTTTTTATCAAGCACTAGAAGTATGTTCGTTTTAATAGAAATGTATGTGTATTTTTGAATGGCTTGCGCGCGGAACTTCACTGGGCAGTTAAAACGCGCGAAGGCGCCAGATGAGTTTACCACCGACCACGCTGACCGTTGAAGCCTTTTAAAGCGTTTCGACCTCCAGGGTGGACTTTGCCTCGGTGGTTGCTATGTCAACCCACGATAACAGCGTGGAGACCACGCCGCTCGTGTCGTGCTGGTGAAAGTGGGGGCTAAAGAAATCCAATTCTTCCAGAATGAAATTCGTATCAATTTGTATCGCGATCCTTTAATAACGCTGTGGTGTTTCACATATGATTGTGTTTCATATAGTGTGTATTTTATTACAAACGCCATTTTAACGCTGGAAAGACTAAAATAAGGATTTTTTAAATTGTAGGCGCCCTACTGAATCTCTCTAATAAAAGTGAACCATCGTTTAAGGTATTTCCATGGTTGCGCTCCTCTCCAGCTCTACAGAAATAGTTTCGTCGGACTGCTTGATTTTCAGCAATAAAAGCAACGTTTAGAACCAATTTGTCGCTCAGTATAAATCGATTCTCGAATAAATATGACGAAGATATAAAATGAATTAATCGAGTGTATTTCAGACTGCATCAATTATTTGGTTCAAACAGACGTTGCAACGTCTGATTATTTCCGTATGTTCAGGTAGATGATAGGACTGATACACTGGTTTCTTTGGAGAATTCTGTAATTCAGAAGAAAGTTCTTCAGCAGTTAATAAGGAAACAGATGAATGAAGACATCACAGACAAGACCGTAGCGTTGAAGGTCCGAAGGATCGATCTGATGGTTTCACAAGAAATAAGTAATTTTAATTATAAGGATAAACATATGTAAATATGCATTTCTCTACTGGCTCTTCACCTAACTTCACAGCTAGGAGCCGCCAATGAGTCAGGATGTGAATACTTGTGAGAATTTCTTAAGCAAAACTGCATTTGCCAATCAACTGTTATTCTTATATTTGAACTATTTTGCTCATACTTGTATTATTTTAAGAAGAACGATGTCCTCAATTTTGTTGTGGCACCGATATGTTCTTTCCGATCGAATGAAACGGCTTCCAAAGCTACGTATATACAAATAGCAAGAAACTTGGGACGTTAGTCGTTCACAATCCAAATGCCCACGGCTCCCCAGATCTGGATATATGCGTTTTTTTACGAATTTCACCGTATATCTTGATAATATATAGGTTTATGATAATGTTGTCCCCCCAAAATGCTTGGCGAGTCGCAGGCTGTCGCGGACGTGCTTCTCAACAGCTCCGGCGGTACTGGAAATGGCAACGACTGCGCTCGAGGAGCGGCCAACGGCGAATGGCGAACAAGGGTGCCTAGTCCGGTCTCGAAGCTGGACCCCCACAACCATCGCCACTGCCATCTCCTTAATCTCCGCCGCCGCCCGCCTTTGCCGCCGTCACTGTCCCATCATTGTCACTGCAGCCATCATCGACCCTGCCCCCGCCATCGTCATTGCCGCTGCCCGCCACAGCCACCACCATAGCCACAGTCACAACCACAACCACAGCCACAGCCAGAACCACTACCACAGCTAAAGTCATCGCCACCGATTCAGCCACCGAAACTGTCTCCCCCCGTCACTGTCACCGTTCCCGTTCCTGTTCCTCTCCCTGCCCTCGTCATCACCCTACCCACAACTACCACGTCCACCGCAGTTGCTGGCGGCCGGTTTGCCTCTAATTAAGATGGAGTTCACGTTACGCGCCGTCCGGCGAGGGCGGCGGTGATGGGTGATGCAGACGAGGTGGGCAGTGGAGGCATGGGCGATGAAATTGATGATGGTGGAGGAGAAGATGTCCACCTGTAAGATAAGGCGTTGAAGCTTTAATAGAAAATAAGAACACGAATGTGTTTTCTAAGAAGAGAATGGGGAAGAAGCAAAATGATAAGTATATGTGAGTTGACCAGTAATCAACATATTGATATGATTTGTAAAAACCTTTCCCACAGAAAATAAAAAAAATGAATATTCCCTCTAAAGAATGCTTATTTACTACCGGAGGAAATAATTTATGCTGAAGCAATTTGTAAATGTAATTCATGTGTAGATGTGTTTTGAAGTAGTTGCTACTTATTACTGCTGTGGGTGGAATTTAAGCAATTTATTTTGTATCATGTCCTTCAATAATCATTTCAATTTTATCTAATATATGCTAATTGTCATGATAATTGATTCTGATATATTGTGTTGTTTTATCATTCAATTGTACACTTACTCGTTTGCCATATTTGAAATAATGCATTGCTTTTACTGCCACCATCTATTCTTAAATTTTCTTCAGTTCAAAGCACTGTTACTGCTATTAGTGCAATACTCTCACATGTGCAAAAATACTTGTAAAAATCTGTGTGTGTTACAAATTCTTCCCATTCAAATTACTTTCCTACTTATTTTACAGTCAATTAAATCGGATAAATTTTATGCCGAAATGCTTGTCAAAGAGAAGTGACGACAGCCACTTCCACACATGGCTGGGCCAGGCCGCCACAGGAATAAGCTGGGGTGGCCGCGGCCGGGTTTTATTTTCTTAAGAGCAGGGGCTGTGATTGGCTGCGACAGTGGCGCCAGCCGCGGTGCAGATGAAAACGGTGGGACTGCGCGGTCCTCGAACCCCGTTCTGCGCAGTGGGCCACATTGACACCGAAAGGGAGCACGGCACATTTTCTAAGATTTCCAAGTCATCATTTCAGCCCACAAAAATAATAATTAGATTACTAAAATAATACAACATAAAATGAACTTGTATTCATTAACGTTTATCAAAATATGTTTAATTTCAACATTATGTTTGTTGCTCATATTACACAGCTCCTCAGGCGGTTCATGGACAGCGTGCTAGTTTTGCGTGATGTGATCCCAGATTCAAACCTCGGTAGGAATAGAAATAGAACAGTAGCTCTCCATTTCAATCGCCTCGATTTCTATAGCTGCGTGACAGAAGATAAGATCAGACAAGCTAAGTATACTGGATAAGGTGAAGGGAATTTTACATTCTCGCCACGTGTCTCTCTTAAACGCAGGGGTGAATAATAAATTAAAAACAGAGCGTAGGTCGGAGAACAACGCCAGCTGGCAAAAATCGGATTATCTAAAATGCCAAATACATTACACTATACAAAAAAGGCATTTAATTCTACTAAAATGGGCATGCAAAAAAGGGATTTATTGTGCCTAAATTTATAAGGTAAAAGCATAGGAAACATTGAAAAATCGCCTTATAAAACTAATTATTGTAAAAAGTTATTAATTAAAATGATTATTATTCTAACATTAAAATGTACATTAGCACGTACGTGGAAGGAGGCAACTTTTTCTTTGTAATCTTGATTGCACATGACCATTCAGAATGACGACTACGAATTTATTTTACTTGCCACGCTGTCTATTCGAAATGCTATTATGAACTCTGCTTTGAATGTTGAAAAGGTAAGAGTGAAAATGGAATATTAGATTTCATTCTTCACACTTTTGTTATCGTCAGAAGGGAAAATAGAACAATCAGGAACTGAGAACGGTATAACATATGCAGACAGCTCTGTCCTCAAAAGGGATCCAAGTCCATACACAAACATAGAATGAGCTTTTGTGAGAGAACAAGTCTGCCAGCATCAATGAAAAATATCAAAAATCTTCTGTGGTATCATTTTTGTTTCCCTTTTAGATTTCAAATACAACACCTCAATACAACACCTGGAGCCTTCGCGTCTAAAGAAAAATAATACACTACCGTACCTTCATGATTTCCAGGCTTGCAGGTATGTTTCCAGCTTGATAGAGACTGGTGCCAGGTGGAGGAAAAGGGACAATAATGGCAAAAAAGGCACAAATAAGGCAAAATGCCCAAAAAATAGGCATCAAAAGCCAAAACACGCAAAAAAAGCGAAATGAAACCCCACCAAAACAACTCCAGAACAACAATTAAGTGATTCCTATTGTTAAAACTCCTCAAATATTAAACAAGCATATTGCCGAACTTTCGAGCTCTAGTGATAATTCTGTACCATTCCTGCACGGATTTCCCGGTGGCAATCCGCATTTGGACCCACCGTGCGAGGCGGCGCCGCTGACGGAAGCGAACCGTACGGCTGATCGCGATATTATGCGCGGTCACACTCCGCCGCGCAGCACATCGCGCGGAGAAGCGCTGAACTCGCCCTCGCCCGCCAGACCCACCCGCGGCCCGACGCGCAGTGGGCGGCGCCCGCGGGCGACGCGATGCGACGCCCCGCGCCCATGGCGGGGAATCCCCCCCACAGGGCGCGATGGGCACGTGTGCAGGTCGTAAAGGAACCGTGTACTCGGCAAATTCAACTCCTGCAGGTGCAAATTGGGGGGTTGTCACAAGCAGGTTGGATGCTACACGTTCGTGTACACAGCAGCTCCGCGAAAATTAAGGGCACTTCATTGTCGCCTCTCAGAGATAAGGCAAATTATTAGAAAACCGTAAATGTTTACTTTCTTATGAATATAAATAGAAAAAGGTTAAAAAATGTAGTTATCTCTTCGGAAATACTACGTTTTGAGACAATCCCGCACTTCATTTGCAGAAGAGATTGTCACGAGAATGTTGCAGTTTTAATAGGAGTTACAATATTATAATATTATGTAACTCCGTTATAAATAATATTAAAAAGTATGTACTGTTGTAGCACTAATAGTTTAAGAACGAAGTAAATATTTTGTTTGTGAAATCTATAATTTGTGAATTAATTGAAAAATGTAGAATCACTAATGAAGAGCAATAAATTAACATACTTCTGATTGTAAACCGTCCGATAAAACAAGGTTCTTTTTTTACTTTTTCGTAAGAAGAGAAAGTATTGTAATCGTGCGCCGGGAAACGGCGAATTTTCCACTCAGAAACTCTTTATATATATAATTTTTTTAATCGTTTCCATGCGCATATGTAAAAGACGCATTACTAACCACGCACTCAAATTTCAGCTTTATTCTCTCACTACTAGGAAGACTATTGTGTAATTCATGGGTCGTTTACATATATACGTACAGCTCTTGAGTGTTTAGACTTTTTGGGGAATCTTGAGGACGTGCCCATACAAGTGCTCAGAGCTTCAGGAAAACATATTCGGTTGACGACAGTATTGCCATTTCGGGCATATTCTCAACCCACGAAAATATATTTTTTGTTGTAGAGAAACCCTTATTTAAACCCCTTTAAAACTTTTTTTGAACAAATTTCCTCGACAAAAATTACCCACAACTCTTAACAATATTTAATTTATGTACATGGAAAGCCCCTTTCAACAAGGTCCATTTTTTTTACGTTGATGTTCCCAAGTTTAAATCGGGCGTAGTGCAAGAACTGCGAGCCAGGGGGCAGCGCACAAAGAAGACAATCTCTCTGCAATTACGTGTGCGGCGGGGCGGGCGGTTCCGTGCATCGCGGCGTGAAGGACAGCCGCCCGCCCGCCCGCGGGAGGGACGTGCGCCGCCAGCGTGGCGCGGGAGCCCCACACAGTGGTTCAGTGGTTCAAACAACCGGTAGTCCATGTAGCACGTGTGCCGCCTGTAAACTGCTCGTTTTGTACAAAAAGAGCGAACCAGAAAGATAGGCGCTGGGTAAAGGGCTCCTGATATGGCGATAAGTTTTTTAGGAATAGAGAATTGTTATGTTAGGATAATTTACTTTTGAATTCGTCAAATTTTTGGCAGGGGAACATACAACCTCTGAAAGAAGAAGAGAAGTGAGGGAGGGGAGGAGTAAGACATATAGAGTTTGTATTTGTATATTACGTACGGCATATGTGAATATCCATCTTTTTGCCAACGATATTGTGACTACACTAGCTATCCCGATAAGGGAATAAATAGGAATATACTCACACAGGAGTAATTTCTGGGAGTAAACTAGAGATGTCTTCGTTTTGAAAATTTTCTAAGTTTTGAATTATTCTTTATTCATTAAGTAATGTATTTATTGAATTTTCAGTTTTTTATGTAGTAGACTTTATATAGCGGTCAACGTCGCGATAACTAGCTTTGGGTAGCCCAATTTAAATCCCGAAAAACGCACAAGAACCTCCGGGACAAACTGGTTCGTGGCACTTTCTTTCAAAGCTTTTTTTCACTGCCCCTGCCATATATTTCTCCATTATATTTATATAGCCGTCAACGCCATCTGTTTGTCGCATCGTTCACCTTGTTTTACGAAAGAAGTTGGGTAAAGAGCTAACATATTGCTTCTGAAACTCAAGTAACTCAACCCCTTTCCAATCACTTCCTCTAAACACTAATATATCGGCCAAGCTAATCAGTTGTTTCGATTAACCACTGGCAACAGTAGAGTTTGCATGGTAAGTCTGCAAAAGTTACAGAGGACTTGATGCGTTTTGAGTAAAAATTATTTAATAAAATGATAACAAAATAAAATTACAATTAATAAAAATTAAATTATCGAAACCCTTATACATTGTTATTGCCATTTGAGAGTTAAGAATTTTCTTTGTAATATGCGTCTGGTCGTTGGTTTAAGTGTACACTTTAAGACTGTGTCGTGTAGTTGACTTGAAGTTGCTTTTTTTACACTGCAGTGTTGCTTGCAAAACTACTGCGTGCCGATTTCTTCTCTACAATAAGTCCTAATTCTCCCTTGGAACTTTGGAATCTGATAAGGAATAATCATTTGCGAGGATTTTCCAAAAATATGAAAAAAAGGATATTTTGAATTATGAATGTATTCCAAAATAGATTATTTTGTTAATATAACATCACAAATTGTTGTGTAAATTGGAGGTTTTGTCTAACGCCCTGAGCTTTCCCTCTCACTAGAATCTGCAAGACGAAACTAAGAACAAGATGGACAAAATTAGAAAATGCAATAAAAGGCCTGATTCATAATTTAATGTTTCCTTTCTTTTGAAAACAGACACCAATAAGTGTTGACGCAGACACAAGTGAAACATTTCTGGCCAGACCGCTAATGAGAAGCAAGTAACGCCACAGCAATGGTGAAAACTCCATTGTCTTTCGCAGAACTCTATCTCGCAAGCTTCAAATCCGCGAACTTCAAGCCCTACGTCACCGGCTAAATTAATATAAACCAAATAAATTAATTTTTGCGCCTTATTTGTATTCTGAAGCACTGTGGGTCGCGCCGTACGCGTAGCCAGGCAAGTTCTAGGCTCGCCTTGCGGAACGCCAGCTCGGATGGCCGGCGCGGCGGGCAGAGCAGGGATGAGGCGGGCCATGACGGGCTGGAGTGGAGAGAGGTAGAGTGAGGCGGTACGAAACGTGACGTGACCGGTCGGGAAGGGACGGGACGAGACGGAATGGGACTAGACTGGACAAGACGGAACGGGACGGAGTGGTCCAGGGACCGTACAGGACGGGGAGGAGCGAGGCGAGACGAGACGTGACGTAATTGGACGGGATGAAACGGGATGGCAAGAGACGGAACGGGGCGGGACGTATGAAGCGGATCGAGGCAGGGCGAGACGAAACAGGA
>BOPP01000095.1:568141-604434 GCA_017312745.1 Gryllus bimaculatus
GCGGTGGGTGGGGAGCGCGGGGCGGAGTTGATTTCAAGAGTCGCGAGGCGTGCTGGGACGAGGTGGAGCGGAGTGGGTTCAGGTGGCGGGGCGAGGCCGGCTCCTGAGCGAGAAACAGTTACGCGCCGCCGCCGCCCGTGTTTGTGCCCCCGGGGTCCGAAGAGCGGTGGCAGCGGTCGCGGCGGCCACTGAACGGACAGTGCCCATCTACACGTGGGATGTTGTTGCCCCTTCGGATAAACTCATTTATACTGATTCGTTCTTGAGGTGCTCTTTAATCGATATGAATTGGATTTACTGAAGGCGTGGGAGCGTTTCTGATCTAGTTTTCGTAGTTTTTTCCTCTTTCACGTTTCCGCTTATTACCTTTATGGGCATTGACATTTTCATCCGTGTATGATACATGTGAATAATGGAATACACTCGAATTACGCCAAAAAATGAATATAATTAGAAAATTACAATTTGTTTCGGATATTCAAAAGTGTCCCTTAAAGCATAAAACATTTTCTATCGCCTTTTCTTTTCTATTCTTTTGTTAACCTTCGTTGTCTCCTGCTATATCTCGTCCATTTTCCAAAGATTCTCTCACAATGCTGGCAAAGAAAATATCTCACTTCCAGAAGGCTCCACTCCAAGAAGGCTCAAAAAAATCGAAGAAGCTATTTTTACGTTGTCCAAACATACAGAACATGTCACATTTATAAAATTACAACTAAAAATTCCGTCTTGCTCTAATTGATTTAGTTTCTTACATGACTTTTTCTGTCAAGAACTTACTACAACCCTGTCACTTGCATCAGTATAAGTAACTAGCATTTACTGATCACTTGTTTGCATCTTCACGTAAGCCCTTACGTCTCCGTCAGATATATCCGAGCGGGCATAGCAAGCAGTGTATCGGATGCAGAAACGTAAATTTGCCAGAGGGCAAATGTGAGAATACAATTTGCTTTGGGTACTCTGCAAAATTCGTCCGTAAAGGAGAAAAAAAATACATAGACGTAGAAGTATCATGTAATTCTTCCTAAGTGGAAGATAAATGTTCCAACTCTCAGCTTGCCAACGGAACGAGCTTAATTTATTTGTTTACTTATTATATACTATTTATTTTCAAGTTTAATATTTTAACTTTTCTGTAAAAAAACGTATGTGAGATATGACCTAACTAAATGTAAGGTCTGTGTACACTCTTTTGACGATTACAGTATCAGTCTTGTGTAGAGTTACAAGAGAAAAACATTAAGAATGAGATTTCCTAGGAGTTATATATTTCACTACATTTCACTATATTTTCACTACATTTTACTACATTTTCATGAGGTGAATGCATCTGTCTATACGGAAGTGTCTTAGATGAAAGCAACCCCTTTCGACAATTGAAATAATACATAAATAATGTCGGGCCAGTTGCCACACGTACTGCCGAATGACGATAAGTTCAAAAACCATTATTTTGCGATTAAATCTATCACCCAAAATTAACGAGTTTTTTCTCTGTTTCAGGTATGTAGCTGATGGTCTTCAATGCATGCATCGTAGTTTATTGGTAAGGCTATCATAAATATTAAAATTACATAATTAATGCTGCGTTCTAATTATTTTTTTTCCAAATTCCATGCATATACTGCGGAAGCGAATGTGTAAAATTCCGTCGGAAGTATTGAAATTTTGTATGTATGTTCAAAATTAAACATTATTATTTTGAATTGTTCAGTTAAAGAAAGTTGATCTGCATTAATTGCTTCATATCAGCGGTCAGAATATAGCAAAAAAGTATATTATCGATTAAAGCGTGTTTTATTTATGATTATGTCATCAATATCTCTATTACTCCGTTCCATTCCACTTCTCTTACTTGATTTCATTATGCCATAGCGAGTAAAAAGGGTTTTAAAATGTTGAAAGCCTTCTTGCAAATGATATCTAGAATAAGCATAAGTAGCAGTAGGCATAAAATAACAGGATACTCAGCCCGCTTCTAGGCAGCATCATTAGTAACACAGAATGGGGTAATTAGCTAGGCAAATATATCAGAATCATCAAATATGGAGTAACCAGAGAACATATTTCAGAACATTGTGAGATTCCAGTCAAACGGACGTAGCTGGTTCATTAGAGTACCGACCTTGACAACTCTGAGTAATGTTTCATTGGACTATAACTAGAGAAAGTACTTATGTACGTACTTTGAATTGTAAATCAATAAAATCTCTAATGTAACTTGAGAAAAGCTCGAAAATTCGAACGAGTTCAAAAGTTCATTTGCAACACGTAACATTTCTGATAATCTATCATCCTGCATTAATCAACAACCTTTTTGTCTGCAAAAATTATTCACTAGCAAAACCCGCAGTGTCCAGTTACTGCACACTGGCGTTTATTTTCAATTAAGCCTTGTTTCAAACGACCAAATCCCTTGCGGAATAAAGCAGAGCAATGGCCCGTGCACCAATCGCAGAACGAAGTGCTAATGTTTTTACTGTCCTGTCAACCGAAATAGATGTACTAAATAAATTGGAACCGAACTGGCCCATCGAGTTTTCGTAGCGTCTCCAAGACAGGGACACAGCGGCAGGTGAACGTTACCCCGGCGCCGAAGGAAAAGCGCGTCGCCCGCTGAACCTGCTTCGTCAGAATTCTGATTCGATGACTCTCTGATTCCAAGAGCAGGTGTTCCTTGGGAGGAAAAGGCAACCCTACAAGAATCTCATTACATTGTGAAAACTGTTTTTCATCATTGAAATGGTCCTGTAAACAAAGAAATAATAAGTAATACTTTGTATTAGTTCTTTTACAGAATGAATTTGGATTTATTTAGTCAAAAAACAATAATAACTCTATGTGACGTATAGGTGAGATCATCTCCTAACGTTTTCTTGAATTCCAGAATCCCTTCCCATCATTTTAACTATAAATAGTTGAAGGATGAGTAAAAATTAAAGATAAATAAATAAAAATATAGTTTAAAAAAGCGCGAGATAAGCTAAATTTGAAAAACTGGATGTTTTCGTTCCGGTGTCATAGAAAACTTATTTGCACCGGTAAACGAACTGCAGGTTTTGCTTTTCTGCATTGCAAACAAAATAGTAACTTACCTCTCCTACTTCTACTACAAACAAAAGGAGAGCTCAACAAAACGTGCGCGTAGTGAAGCCACATTTACGTCCAGAAGCAATTTTGTATACGAATGTGCAATAATAACACTGTCAAAAAATGAAAGTAGTATTGCATTTTTTTTCTCGCTTATTGCTTGATAGACCTCACTTATAGAACATGCTAACAGTACCGTAAAGTTGTAGCTTTACAACTTTATCAGATTTCTAATCAGGTGTGAAGTCCATATTTTTTAAATAGTTAATTAAATTATCCTTCTTTTACTTAGAAACTATATCATGGTCTATTTTACAAATGAAACATTTATCTTGTAAATACAAGCATTTGTCTATAAATTTCAAATAAATATTTATTTATTAGAAAGGGTATAGGTTTCTGGAACATTGCTTCTTCTTTTGCAGAGGTCTTCCGTGCCCTTCTTTCTCACCAAAATTCAACTTATCGTCTCTGATCTTTTGACAAGTGTGAGTTTCAGAGCTCTGCTCGAAGGCAGGTGGGTACGCCTTGCCTGGAGCGAGTAGTGGTCCACTAGGGCTTTCTTTACCAAGCTATCAAGCAAAGGAGTCCGAACTGGAGGGGAGCGACGACTCCCGAAGGCGGGGCGACCTGCGATCTGGCTGAAAGCGGTTCTCCTATATTTAACGCGGCGCATTTACAGCGGCCGCAACGGTAAAAGGAGTAGGGAAATGTAGTAGTAGTACCCGCGAGTAACTAACTCCTCCAGCTCTTCGGCGCCGCCTGTGGCCCCCACTCGGCCTGCGCAGGTTGCTGGCCCCCGCAGCGCTTTTTGCGCGCTCGCCCGGTCCCCGCCGCTTCGCTCCGCGCCGCTCTGGCTGACACTCCGGCCCCGTGTGCAACGACTCTCGAAAAGTAGGAACGAGGGGCTATTGCTGTCTGGTACTCCCACACGGAACAACTCCTATGAATGCTGGCGCTGTTACTTTAGATGGAGAGTGTTCAATGTTTCTACGCGGATTTAGGGATCGTGGTTTAACGAGGTAGATAGAGGTGGGGGTGACGGACATTTTCAAAAAGGGAAATGTGTACTCAATACTGCGAGAGCCATTTTAATTAATACTATTTATGCATTGTTTATAACATTATGCTTATTTAACTATAAATAAATAATTACGGCAATATTATACATGGGGAATTTATAATGTAAATTATTGAAGTAACTAATATTAGGAAAATGTTTTTGGTAATTAGTAGCTGGTTTCCTAGCATTGCGGATTAGTACCTGAATTTTACGACTCCATTGTAATGGGAGATTCAATTTAATAGCTTTTATTTATATTTCAAATGGTCGCGAGTCTCGTTCCATTTTGCATTAATTGATTATGAATTCTCCTTTTGCATTGTTTATTACCATGGTTTTTGTCCATCTATTTACCGTCTATTAGAAGACAATTGTTCTTAAAGAAACCTAGTGAACGTGAGGTCACGTTTTGTGAAAATACTTTTTTGGCCTAGGATGCTTGAGAGGCCGTGTTTTAAGTAGGATACAACCTCGTCGTCACTTTAGGTAAGAATATTTGAATCGGTTACGCATTTATATTAACTTTACAACAATTGAAATTGATTTTCTAATGTTATTTTGTATTGTGACCGAAAGAGGGAGAGCTTACGTTTGTCTACAATTTGGTTCATGCAAGTTGGAGCTATATATATATTTGAACAGACGTCGAATGTTTCTTGCTCTACTGGCAAGAGATGGAGTTTGTTCCCCCTCGCCGCTTCCTGCTTGATCTCTCAGTTTTCTTTTTTGCAGCATCCCGTCATCCTCTCCTTTTTGCAGATTACATATTCTAGCAAGGCGGCTTTCAGAAGCTACTTTACAGCAGGTGGAGTAAACCGTACTGCGAGAGGCATAAAACGGTCATGAAAATAATGGTAATTGATGATACTCTTTATGATCATGGTAATGACAATGTTTACGAAGCAGCAAGAAGGAAGAATGTTTAAATTTAACGGTATGAGAACTTAACCACCCATTTATGTATGGGCTAACTAACGGCAAAAACCAATAGTTCGACAATGGGTCATTCACTTCATTACCAGCTATAATATGAGTAAAAGCATCATTCTCAATAAATGCAGTATATTGATACCGATTTATGAACGTTGTTTAAATTCAAGGCATAATATTGACTCTCAAAGAGATAATTTTCTGCCCATTCTTCTCAAATTTTGTTCCTCCAGGCACAGAGCAAGAATAGAAAATTCGACCGGAGAACAGTAGAAATCCCGGAGTGAGAACGATTACGATGAGTTTGTTTTACATGTCCAATTCAGCCTGTCAATCATATTATTGCTTCTAAAAGGTACTTGTTCTCGTAGAAAACAGGAAAGAATGGCGGCGCCATATCGAAAGAATGGAGGAAGATCGTATTCCACAATTAGTGATGAACTACCAACCGAAGGGAAGAAGAGATATCGGCCGACCCAGAAAGAGATGGTCCTGATGTGCAGAGCGAAGACGGAACAGGCACTTCTGCCTAATCCCTGAAATGGAGAAGAAGCAGAAGAGGTACTTGTTCTACCCCGCTGTTCCTACCTTGCTCACCAACATTCACGCGCAGATGCTGAGTGGCGTCGCGCCCTATGTAACGCGCCGCTGACAGCGGCCGTCGCAGGCGGGGCTCCTGGCGCCGTCTGACTCGCAAGAGCTGCGTCACTCGCAGCCTGCTTTTAATTGCTGCTTGGGCCGCTCCCGCGCCGCTTGTCATGCCATCTACAAATAACACGCCGTAATTACGCGACCCTCACGTCAGTGAGGTTGCACGTTGAAAATTTCTACTAAACACTTGGCAGTTTAGTCTTCAATAAATCGCAGTTATCTACGAATGAACTCGACAGATGCAGTAGTTGAATGTTGAAGAATGTTTGTAAAAAAAATGAAAATGAATCTTGAGGAAAGCGACGAGTGGAGTGCATAATGAAACTGTGGCACTTTAATTTGCCGTAAAGGGTAAAGTACGTATAAGTAAGCAATCAACAATCAATAATAAACGGTGGTGACGAAAGAAAAAGTAACGTTTTATTGGGTTATGAAGGTCAGCAAAAATCGATATTGCACAAATTTTATAAGCGTCCCTGGAACGCTTTAGCAAAATCTCCCTAGACCTTGTTTCATGAATAAAGACAGATTCTTTCATAATTGACATCCATTTTGCTAGGGGCTGATTTGAGCGACACCCGTGCTCAAATGAGGATTCTGAAGACCGAGTTCTCTCTCTGATCGATTGCTGATTTACTCCACTGTCTTCGCGCCGTTGCCCCGCTCAATTGCAGACGGAAAAGTAAGATATGAGTGTCGCACAATTTCCTTTTCATAGGGTCCGACAATAAACTGATTTCCCATTGCGAAATAGTCAATCCCTTATGATCTGAAAATACTTCTGTAGTACTTCGAATTATAACAAACCCCGACATTGCCTGTATCACCATCTTAGAGAAAGAGAGAAGGGAGGGCAAGCGGGAGACATGAGAAAGGGAGGGAAAGTGGGAAGGTGAGAAAGGTGGGCGGGTGGAGGGGGAAAAGACAGAGGGGAAGAGATTTGGAAACGAAGGGAGAAGGGGAGGGGTTAGTGGAGAGGAAGAGAAAAGGGGTTGGGAGAGAGAGAAGGAGAGAAAGAGAGAGAGGGGGGAGGGAGAGAGAGAGAAAGAAAGAAAGAAAGAAAGAAAGAGGAATCAGATGCAGAACAGGAGTTTCATCCTTGCCATAAATCAACCTCCATCACAGCGACGCGACCGCCACGCCCCCTCGCAAGTTGCAAGGGCTCCTCGCAGAGTGAGCTGTCAGATTTTCGCGGCCTGCGCAGCGCTCGCTCGTGCGACCGCGCGCGCATCAGATAAACCGAGGGCGGCGCCTGGCTAGGTGTACGTAAACACGAACGGACCCTGTGTATACTCAGCAACCAAGCGCTCTATCTCCCGACAACTTGGCGTTGTACGGCAAGGAACACCGTCCGTGGGCGCGCCTCTCCGAGAACCGTACTCGGAGAAGGGATCAGACTCTTGCGCCCTCGGATCGCCCGAGAAACGCAAACTTCACTGGTTGCGTCTGAGAGGGTGGATGCAGACTTGGTAGGGTTGTTGGCTGGAAGAGGACGGCAAGAAATAGGGATTGGAAATTCAAGTTTTCAAATCCTGAGGAACGTTTAAGAAATGGAGTTTCGAGTTTTGAAACGTACGTAAACATTTCGTACTCGTAAACGTATTCGTACAAGAAATAAAATTACTTTTTCGACATTCCAATCTGACCGACATTAACCTAATTTGGGCTGTCCTCTCCACTTTAGTCTTTATAAGTTTCATATCTTTATTACTTTTAATATACATATCAAATATTTATTACCACTGCAGTTCTTAAAACTAAATGAAAACTTCAAAATTGTTCGTTTCGGAATTGTAAGTTTTGGAATTTTATATTAACATATATGACTTTCTCGTATACGCAGTATTCAAAAAGTTACGTAATTCTGTTGAACACAATCTCCAGATTTCGATTGAAATGCGCGTATTGGTGGTATCTTATACCGGAAAAGAGTTTTTATTCCTTTTTCAAAAACCTCTGTCAATAACATTGTTATTATAATTATTTTCTTATTTTAAAAGCAGTTACACGTACGATAAAGGCTGTACCATGTTGTAGTATCACTAGTTTCAATTTGATATATGTCGGCAAAATTCTATGTTGCTCTATTTATTCTTTCATGCTATGAGTTTCGTTGCTAGGGATTTCTTAAAATGTATCCTTTTATTACCAATAAAAAACACTCATTCTTATTGGAAATCAGTCACGTCTGTTTAGTCTTGTTTCTTGCTTCGAAGAATGAAACCCGAAATATGACCTCCGTCAGAAATTATCGGACATATTTTTTCCGAGCTTTATGGTGAGCTTTTCTTTACATCTCGAAAGTGTGATATAACTTTATTGGTCTATTTTTACTTTCCAATGTCCACGAAACCTGCTCGAACTATTTCGAGGATAATCAATAGTATTTAAGTTAATTGAAATTCTTCAAAAAGTGAAGGCTTACATTTTCTTATATCTCAAAACCTAGTTTTGCAATTATGATTACAGAAAATTAGGACGAAGGGAACTCATTTTTAGACATTTTTAGACATTTTTGTTATTATTAGTTATTATTATTTATTATATTATTAGTTACTGTTATTATTAATTTACATTTTTATTTTAGCTTTTGTTAAATGCAACAACCACCAATTCAACACTTAATAACTGTTACATGTATAAATTAGGTTTATTGTGTTCCCTAGAGGTATTTCGACTATTATTGCAATGTGTTTTCACAGTAAGGTAAATATGTTCTCACATTGCAAAATATAAACTTATCGAAAGGCGGCCTCTGATTGGCCGCTGCTTCAGCCAATAGCACACGGCCTAGACTTGAATATAAACACGAGCGCTGACCATCACGGCGCATACCAGCCCTGAGGAAGACCACGACAGGATGATCGAAACGTCGGCAACTCAGCCTTCGACGCGGCATCACCCGGACAGCCCAGATCACCCATATAAACATATCGTCGAACAACATACAATGTGTGCACTGTTGGTTGGTTACAGAAATCACCGGCCAAAAATTTGCGTTTGACTCTAGAGGTGATTCTTCCTATGGATCTGGCTTTTGTATGAACCTTGCTTTCAACATTAAAAAAACCATCGAAATACGCTCTCTATGATATACAACTTAAATTAACACAAGTTCCGAAACATCTTAACCAAACGATTATTAACAGTTTGGTATACGCTTTGCAACGTGGGAATTTAAACGGAGAATGGTGAAATATTGTCTAAGGTTTTCAATTTGTAAACCAGTGTCGATTATTATTATTATTATTATTAATGTTTTTTAACTTGAATTTAAAATCATATTAACGATACGTTCGTCCAAAAGTGTGTAAATTTAAAACTTATTATAAAAAGTAATTTCGTATAAAAGTAAATACTATTTTAAGATTATTCTATGGAATTTGACATACGAAATACATATGAAATTCTCATACAAAAACATCATTATTCAATACTTTTAAAGTTCTGTTCATTATTAATAGCATTATACTTAACTATGGTTAATTAATTATATTTTAAAATACCTAAACACAAAAATATAAGATTTAGAAAACCATAAGAGATAGATCTTCAATTTCCGTCCAGTCAAGCTGTCCAGATGATTTTGGGTGCCATGTTCACCCCATTCAACATTTTGTTGTCATAATGTACTAATGTAAAAATATTACAACCTGATCGCATCCCATTCCAAAGAAGTGGCTTCATTATGAATATATTTATTCCAAACAATATTTCATAATTATTTCAGAGTTAAGAAATGTCTGAACTGAAACTCGAACGGCTCCATCTCTCAAATTCTTTCTGGATCCACCCCCGAACCTACAGTCTTATGAACCGTAAGAGGATCCCGCGAGGCCAAAGCGAAACGCCGCTCAAAATCTCAATTCCTGCGCACTCCGTTGTTATGCCGGTGATCCCTCTTCCACAAGGGCCAATTTCCTTACGTTTGCCGGCCACGGTGGCGTGCGCGGGTCGCGATCAAGTAGGCCCCGGATCACCTCGTGGGCCGCCCGGGTGAGCGTTTGGTAGGCCTTCGCCCGCACATAAACCGTTTTTATAGCCGGCCGGCGCTAAAACTGCCTCTCGAGTACGACGCAACTGTAAATCGCTGGAAGGAAGGAGGAAAACGACCCGAAAAAAAAAAATGTCTTGAGTCGCTCCCTCCTTACAGTGTTCAATTTCACGATCGGCCTTCGCTCCGAGCGCCGCTCGCTGCAAAGCTGTGAACTAATTCCAACTGGTCGTATAACGTTACACGGACTATAAACCATTACACGTCGTCAAATATTGTTGATCAGCTCAGATCTTACATGTCGCTTCCGTTTTGAAAGTGTCGTAATAACACATATGACCCCATGTTACATGGGGAGTTTCAGAAAGTGAGAACATCATAAGGCCTTAGGGAATCTTGATGGTCTTGGGGGTAATTTGAAATGCTGAGGTTGCTTAGAGTATTGTTTTCGTTAACATAACTCACGTACTAAGCATATTAAGTACTAATCATGTTGTCATTTTATTTGTTGTTATTTGTTTTGGTTTAGTTCCGTTTTAATATTTCTAAAAACAAATGCTCAAAAGAAATCCGCAGGAAACCTGAATATATTTATGTACTGCTTTTCTTCATATTTCAGATTAATTTAAAAAATGTGCACCTGCAGTCATTCCATTTTTACTGCGCCGTGCTTATATTGTGATTTTGGGCTTTTATTGTATTTGAAATCAATTTGTAGGGTAAAGAGTACTGAACGGAAATAGAGCTTTAAAAATTGGGAAATAAAATGCTGTCTGTTGAAAACAATAGGCAGTTTACGTATCCAATGGAATTTTTAATTTGTCGTGCTTTTTGACGAGAAAACCATGCTCTAAATTGTTTTAAATTTCATTTTTAAATTGAGACTGAGTCTTTCTCTCTCTATTTGAAACTCTATTTAATGCTTTAATTTACATCGCTGTTTGCTTTTCACGATATAGTTTTATAAAATAAACTTTTAGGAAACATCCTTTTCATTTTGACACATCCAATTAGTTACCAAACACCACAATATTCTTTGATAATCTTGGACGTATTTTTCAGTTATGAAAATGTAATAGTGGGGGAGGATGATTATGATTCGAAATCGAGCACCAAGTTGCAACACACAAGAGAACTCACAGCAACTTAGAAAGTTGAAAAGAGCTTCTAACCGAAGTTAGAGCAAACGGCGGCGAGATGCCTGAAGCGTTCTTCGACAGCAGACGAGTTGCTCCTTTTTCTAGAGATGCACGTCGAATTCTGGGCCGCGCCTCCTACATCAACATGTTCGTAAAGAAGCATACAATTTTCGTGGCGGCCTCGTTTTTTTACCGCGCGCCACCGCCACGGTAGATGCCTCTGAACCACAGAACAACGAACAATGCGGCTGTCTCGGACGCGACTAGGGAAGATGAGGTTCTCTGCGGCCTCAATGCGGGAAAGGGGACTTTCCTTTATTCTGGAAGGGGGACTTTTTCGCAATAAATATTCTGCATCTTACTGAGGCATAAGGGGTACAAATTGTGACTCATTAGAAGATAAGGGCCTGACGGGGAGAAGTCAATTATATTTTAATAAAACGAAAGGAAAGATGATGGACTGAAGAAAAAAGTTTTATATTCTCCAAGAAACAGGTCGAACAACAACAAGGTTCAAGTTAAAGAAGACGTCACCCTGCTGCTTTCGATCTCCATTATAACCGATCCTGTACTAAGGCAATTAATGACGGTTTGGTGGTTCAGTAACCTCTACCACCGAAGATAAAACTAATAACGATTCATATAGTTGCTTAAAAAGTCAAAGATGTATGGTTTTGGTGCTTTCGGAATAATGAATTAAATTTCCTTCAAATTGAATATTGTGTTTCTTGAGGAAACCAGTTGCATGAAAATCACTTTTGCAGTAAAAGAGTTATTTAAGTTTTTCGTCATGAAGTTTTCTCCTGCTTTCTCGAACTGCCTGCTCAATTACAGTATTATACGTGTATTTTAATGAGCTTAATGGTATTTTACGTATGTCAAATACATAGTAAGAAACACAGTCAGTGTCAAAATAATTTGAAATGTATGTTGAGAATTATAGATATGTCTAAATTGCGACGTGAAAATAATTTTAAACTGCGACGTGTATTTTTTGCTGTGCATTCCATGCGACTGGTTGTAAATCACTAGTAGCACAGCTTCTTTAGTGTGGATTTTACGCCCGGAAGACGAAAAACGTGCGATTTTCTTGTTTCGAAATGTGATCGATTATGAAGGCGTCAGTTATTTTCTTCCCATTTTACGACTGCGTGACGGCAGCCTCCCAGAGGTATTAAAGACAACCGCAAACGACGAAGTGGTGAGAGAGCGACGAAAGTGTAGAGGAACGTTCAAAGAGACGGCGAGGATTAGAATGAGGAAGAGAATGGGAATGAGGAGAAAACGAGGGCAGTGGGAAGAAGAGAAAAGTGGGATGATTAAGAAAGAAATGGAGATGTTGTGAGAGAGATAGCGGAATGGAGGGCTGAATTGTTGTTAGATGAGGCAGAAGCAGAAAGAATGCAAGGAAGGAGGAGGAAGAGAAGAAAGAAGAGAACCGAGAAGTGGGGGGAAGAAGTAAATTTATGAAAGAATGTGTATGCAGAAGATGAAGGGGTGAACGCTGCCTGCAAGTCTAAAGGACTATCTCCATAACGCTTTGTAAAAATAAATAGGTAGGGTGTTATCGACAAAATTAACCAACACGTTTTGCGTTTTCTGGCAAGGAAGAGCCAAGTACACACACATACTTACGTGTACCTGAGAATGGTATTTTGAAACCGAGACTTTCCTGATTTTGCAGCGCGAATTCAAGTAAGAAACCTGTTCATAAATTCATACCCGTTTCATTTTTAAATGTTTCTTCTCTAATATTCCATGATTCACGGCAGTTGAAGAGAAGTACATTTTCATCAGTCATGAACATGTGTTTTTCTAATGTTTATTATCTTATATATTGTAATCAAATAACCTGCGTATGTTTGTCTGTTCTTCAAGAATATACTCCTTCCGATGCACTGTTGGGTAAAAGTGGCGCGACTCGATCTGATGATGGTTAATTCTCCATATTTTTAATTTCCCATGAAGAATTCACAAGATACACAATTAAATGCATTAATAACAATAATTTATATTTCGACAATATACTATTACTACTCCTTAAGCCCGTTCACTTGAACACACACATTAAGCTAGTTTACGAATACTCAAGTTGAGTAAAACTCAAGACCAAAGTATTTCCGTAGAATCTAGTATTATCCTAATCTCAGAACAACTTTCCAGATTCCAACTTCAAATCAATTTCTCCTCATGGCTCGTCACACACCGTTTTTAGCTGTTTTTGAAGTAAATAAATAAATAAATAAACGCTGACTCCGGCGGCATTAGGACGCTCTAGCCCATCGCTGTCAGCCGGAATGCCTAGCGTAGGCGGAGGCAGCAGCCTGGAGGAGACAGCGCGCTGCGGCGGCGCGGCGTGTGGAAATCGGGCGTGGTCTTCCTCCGCTCGCGCACTCAATAGCAAACAAAGCGACAGACCAAAGCCGCGGGTATCGCGGGCACCGTGCCGTGGCGCGCGGGGGGGCTGGGGCTGCTGCGTGTTATCTCCTTCCGCCAGGAGGCGTTGCTGTCGCGCATGTGAAATGCAGGCTTGAACCGTACCAGTGGTGACATAATGTAACTATCGTAGAATACACTACACTAAAACATTTTTTTTTAAATTTTTGAAAGGTGTACACTATAAATATCAGCACTGCCTAGGTCGGCAAGAAAAGGAATTTTTCACGAATGATCCAATTGGTACATATTAAGTTCCTAATTGTGGGAATTGATATTATGAGTAATAGCAGAAAAATATATACCTACAGCATAAAAGTTTTTATGAAATATTACACTTTAATTAAGTTGAAAAAATGTGGGCTACAGGATGAGATAGATTGTAGCTTACTCTTGAATTGTCTGTTAGAGTCTTTTTTATTTTGAAGAAAATATTTCTATGTGAATAATTAATGAAGAGCATTTTGTGATTCTGAATTAAGTGTCTCCTTGAAGAAAACGGTGTAAAGTTTTTAAAAAAGATGATCTCACACCGCATATTCTGGAAATTCAGAAAATCTATCGTTGAAAATCTATGCAAAAACGAATTGGAAGAGAGATTTTCCTAACGTTACATGCATACAAAAGCACGCGTTGTCAAATTTGAATCTCCACAAAGATTTCAACCAAATGCATAATATTGATTTTTAGAGATTTCAGCCGTTAATGTATAGAAACAATGATATTTTGGATCAAACATTCTCTCCCCAAAATAGGGGAAGCTATTTATACAAATTAATGTATTTTCTAATAATGATATTGTTTTCATAAATACATTTAATTTTAATATTCATGGTGTTTCATGTAATGAGCACCTTGAACTGAGAAATGGAGTTGAAAGAAATGAAGTTAAAGTGACCTATGCTTCAAATGTGACTTTCTCGTAACAGTTCCCCACCCCCAAATATTTCTCTGGTGTGGTCCCTAGTATGCAAACAATGAAGAAAAATGCAGAACATCTTCCCCATTGTGTGTGGCTGATTCCCGAAGTCCGACACCATTTCATTGTTCTCTCCGCGTTTCCGTTCTCCATCGCATCTTGTCTGGCGGAAACGTAGGAGTATAGAGAGCCTATTAGCCAAGAAGTAATATGACACTTTCTCTTTTCGCCTTCGTCATGGAGCAAACAATTTACATATTTCACTTTCCCAATTAATTTTTTATTTAAAAATATCAATAACTTTAGTACTTCCTCCTAGTGAATGCATAATACCTCTCACAGAAATTACGTATCATGGATGTGTGCCAAAGAAAGCTTGTTATTAGAATTTCATGAGTTTTACTTTACTTCGCTCATTCATTAAAATAAAATTCCTGAGGGGGAAAATTAATCTATCATCGCTGTCCAACAATCTCTTGCATGCTATTTGGATTTTGTCCATTGTTTCTTTTAAATATGTAAAGTAAACGCTTTTTGTCTCTGATGATGATATCAATATTTAATTTATTAGTATTAAAATTTCAGTATTCTTCAATATCGTGGATTCCATCCACATCTTTTAAATTTTGAAATATTTCTTATTACGTAGTAAAAACACGTTCACTAATTCTGCTTATAAATTATAGAAATTCAATGTAATCACAAATATTATTAAAAAGGGTTCCCAGAATGCAAACATATTTCAGTTACATCAATATTTGACATCAATATAATATAATGTTCAACTTTTTTGTTCATGATAATTCCGATTAATGGTAAGCAATAGCTTGTAACACAAATACGAGTCGAACAATAGTTACACAAGTGTTCGTGGTATTACTATGTAAATTACTCGTACATTAATATTTTTCACTCTTTTTCTATCAGTCACGTTTTTCATTTACTGGAAGGACCCTAGAAAACCATCAGAAATAGGAAAAAACGGGATTTGCTACATTAAAAAGGTGGTCGTTGAATTAAAGCGATTCGTCTGTCACATTATTCATTTTATGTGCACTTATATCACAATTTGCATACTTCAAGTCGTCTTTAAAGTATGGGTGTGTTATATTCACGAGCAAGTTATAAAACTGAAACATAACTCGTTAAATGACTCCAAATTTTGAACGGTACCCCAGTAGATATCCAGTCAATTTATTTGTATTGATCTAGAAAAAAGAGAATGTTCGTAGCTGCTTCCTTGTTCATTCGTCCAATTCTGAGTAACTTCATTGTTACCTTTGCATCGAAGAGGCTTATTATAACACACCTCCGTATACGACGCAAAGGACGAAGAACCGTTGCAAGTCGGGAACCGTACGGTGTCACCGCGAACAAAAACGAAACGATCCACGCAATCAGAGGCATTGTCGCTCTGGCGGCTTCTCTCAGTGTGTCGAAAGTTCGCCAAAAGGGGCATAGCCATTCTAAGCTTTTCAAGCAAATACTACTAAAAAAACTATTATAACTTGTATTGAATCAAAACAACAATACATAAGTTCAATTTTTCATTTACTTTTATGAAGTTTCTTTGTACCTCCAATGTTCGGTTTTTTTAATAAGTGGTTTGCATTTCCCATGTATATACAGAATTGTAGTATTTCAAAAGTTTTCACATTTTCATTCGACGTCCCTTTTTATATAGTTTCATCGATCATTTTTTCATGTGTTTATTCTCTATAGGATCGTGAATTCTTTTTCGAGGTTTTTGATACAGGTATTTGCAATTCCAAGACACTTAAATCTCAGAAAAATAGAGCTACACTCTCTGTGAGCTAATGTGTGTGGGGTTGAATATTTCTATAAGTACGCGACTCGCATTTATTCTATGCCAAATCATATTCCACTGGCTAATCTTGATGATTTTAAAAGAAACGTTGCTAACTAATGTCATAAGAGTCGCATGCCATTCCACTATCAGCCGTATGTTTGAGGCAAGGAACGAAGTAACTATACTGCAATTGTTGAAACTCCGCCCTTGGCAGTTGTTAACGGTTTCATCCAATTGGGAGCTTGAACGTCACCATAGTGGCTTCAAAATGGTGACGTTCAAGCTCCCGGTTGCATGACACTCAACAGCTGATACCTGCCAGGGGCTGTATATATATATATATATATATATATATATATATATATATATATATATATATATATTTGCCAACCTCTAGACTTGTGGAAAGTCCTTTGCATTCTTGAGTCAGCTTACGAGAACTGTCCAGAATCCAAGATTTCAGGAACATATCGATATTTTCAAGAGATACTCTTTAGTTTCCTATTATTATTACTACCGACGCCTCGCGAATAAATCTTACTGCTGAAAACAGAGCTAGATTTTTTTCTTTTTCTTTTTTTTTTCAGAAGAGTCATATTTTGAAACTCAATTTCCATTTCATAGAAGCTGAATTAGGTAATAGGTTTTGCGCATCGATTTTCCCTGTATTGCTTTGCGCGCCTTTCGGATCGTTTGGGACCAGTGTATACTGCCGCCTAACAAGCGACGTGACAAACGCGATCTTGGAGACATCTACAGGCGGACGTCGCCCTCTGTCCCTCCAAGACCGACTCCCGGGGGGTTCTTGACGAGCGTCGTCCGGTCTTTGTAGCCGTAATCGTGAAATACGTGCCTGCTGGGCGAGCGCCGATAAACCTTCTTGTATCGTCGAGTGGACCCGTCCGAGGACCGAAGCAGAGAAGCCGGACGTTCGTTTTTTGCGCGGAAGATCATTTGAAGATAATTCCGGTCGTGAGAAGGGTGTGTCGCTTGATGGGGTTTCGCTTTAATATGTGTCTCCCTGCGCAATCTATGCGCAAGTGAAAAGACGTTCGTAAATTTTGTTTAACTCGCGTTTGCAGAGTGGTCTTCGAGGGTGGAGTGCGTTGGAACGAAGTTGCCTTGCAACACTGCCAAGAGACGACAATGCGTCTCGTACATACCGAATCTCCGTGCAGTGTCCCTTCAGCAAATTTGCTCTTCTATCGAGGAGCGGCTTAGATACACACGTTCCGTGATTGAGGTCAACATTTCCCTCGGCCGTGTGCAGATTACTATTAAGTTTGCTTGATTGGAATACTGAAAGACAGTTATTGTCGTTGTCACAGAACGTTCTCTTTGTTTTAAAGATAAAATAGTAATTTTCGTTATCTGTGAATTTAAATTAAGCTGTCAGTTACATAAAACAAAGTCGCATGCGAAAGATATGTATGTTTATGATTTTACTTCAGCGAAACATCACGTCGCGCGTTGGGAAGATTTTGTCTCGGTACAATATATGAAATGTCATTTCGTTTCTTTTGAATCCCAAAGAGAAAAATATTACGGAATATTGTTCAAAACGTATGGTAATGATAATATTACATTTATTTTCTCGGATTCTTCTGTTGTTTTTTTAATGTAACGTGAGAAATGAATCATAGTGATTTCAAGACCTCAAAAGGGAAACATTAGTAAAGACAAACGAATGCAACTCTTTGAACTGTTAACAAAATCATTTAATTTTATTTGTTTTATATAATTAATAATAAATTATATAAATAACATATAATTAATAATAATAATAATAATAATAATAATAATAATAATAACCAATTATTTTCATTTTATAAAATACAAGAAAAATCTGAGCCAAAAATAAGTAATCATTAACAATTGAAACATATATTTAAACACACGACCAATAATATAGTTTACTACAAATAACAAAAATTGTGAAATATTATTGAGGATACAATGGTTATGAAGTTTAACTGAGTTCTTGATAGATTACCATCTTTTCGCGAAACAAGCGCGACGGCTGTTCAAGGAAAACATCTTTCCATCCGCTACCTATCACCTTATTCCTCAACAAGTTCTTCGTGCGATAACGTCTACATTCTCACCGACGAACCCACAGTCGTTTACACAAAAATTTACGACACAACTTTCGCGTTCGAAAACCTCCCTCGAGCGCCCTCTTTCCAACCGAACTTCCACGGATGCACCAGTTCCCAACACCATCATATCGTACGAGCCGCAGCAACACCAGCCGCACAGAGGTTTATCTGCTCCATTAGCATTTTGAGGCGTGGGGAAAGGAAAGCGCTTCCGTAAGGCCGGGCCGCGGGCGTCTTCCTTTGATCCAGTGCTCCGGTTCGCCGCGAGGCGGAGGCCTATGGGAATGCGGCTCCGGCCGCGCCGCCTCGTACAGTGGGTCCAAATCCCACCAAAACACACAGTACTATATGAATTGGAGAAAACGAACACATTCGTTGTCTATGATCTTCAACTTTAGGTCAACTTTAAGTCTAAGTCTCAGACATCAAACATTTTTGTCTGCCAGGAAACGTTGAAGGTACAGACATCACAGATGCTTCGATCAACAAAATTTTATGCTTAGCGAGTTTTTCCTTTTAGTGTATTAAAACCCCGACAAAATGTGAATTATTTTCTCCCCATTAAGTGAAAACCCGACAAAATGTGATTTGGAACCTTTTTGTTTGCTCCAATTCGTATGATGTTGATTGGTGTTTTGTTCTTCCGACGCGTCTACTGGTCCCGTAAGTGTAGTATACGTTTTGATCATGGGAGGTGGTGGTGTTCCTCTCCCATTGTTTGGCGGGATATGGCGCTTACCTGCGCTTCTGTTTGCGGGGATTTTCCCGTCCAGGTGTCTCCCACTAGCGGGGACCGCCCCAGCCAGGACAAGATTTATGCTCGTGACTGGTCTCCCGATATCTGTGGTAGTGTGAGTGTAAGTAGAGGATAGAGATAGGACAAGGAAGAGGAAGGAAATATTGGATGCGATCCGTGGTTCGTTTGTTAGGGTATTCCACTGGTATTTGCTTGGTGTTGTCGGAGAAACTACGGAAACCTACCGATCAGAGTAACCGGTCGCTAGGATTCTCCTCCAGACAGCGGCTGAACTTCACATAACCAGTTACGAGGAAAATTATGCCACAGAGGTGCACCGTCGAGACTCGAAACCTAGGACCTTCCGATCGCAGTTTATAAACGCTGTGACATCAGTTGGTGCCCTGAGCCACCCAGGTTGCAGTTAAGAGCTTGTCGCGGGTGGGGCATTCGTGGTTGAGGAAAACCTCAGAAGCTGACGAGAATGTCAACGCCGGATCTCGACATCCAGCGGGAAAAGAATGTCGCTACCGCCCTTGATAAATCATGCACTACACTTACGAAACTAAACGTATCAGTTGACGCACCCGGAAAAACGAAATAATTAAATCAATTATAATAAAAATATGCGATTTGTTTAATCATATTTGGTTACTTTTTTATTTACTTTTTCTTTGTTCCGAATTTTTACTTTCAAAGTTCTGAACGGTACACTTTATAAAAAGTACAAAATACAATAAGTTTCTGAGGTTGACCCATAAACTTACTGTAATGTTCTTATTTTTATCAGTTAATTAAAACATTAAGATGAGATTGCTTGTGCACCGACTGTCTCACGTTCGTCTTTTGAACACACAAGTAGGCTGTTGTAAATGCAGTCATCTGCGTTTACACGCATTTAAACATACGAAGTTAATTTTGAATTTTATTACTCTTTTTTGACTAAGCATCTTGCAGAACCCCCTGAGCAATGCTACATTAATTAACTGTGCCTTTTAACCACGTGGGTAACCCGAGCTGTCTTTTATATTTTTCAAATTTATTTTAATTTTTTGTAATTATATCTTACTTCACCCATTTGCTTTTTACTTTATCATCTCACTTTGTGAGAAGAGAAAGTATTGTACTCAAGCGATAGAAAACGGCGATTTTTTCTGAAGAAAAACTCTTCTTGCCAGGCCCTGGTAACGAAAAAGTGAATAAATCTTGTCGCTATGTATAGTAAATTATATACTTCATCCTAGACGTTGTGTAGTCAGTATCCATGTTTTGCAAGTCGCTGATATCGAAAAATCGTTTGACGGCAAAACGTCTGCCTGCTTGACATACGGCTGTTTGTATGTGATCACCGCTAGTCCCAAACCGTGTAAATATTTTCTTTAAATTTTCTCCTCATATGTATCAACGTAAAAAATTCTAATCCCATTTTTAACGAACTCTCTGTAATTTCAAACATTGCAAAAAGTCAACATTGGAACATTACAGTATTGAAAATAGAACTTTTTGTCGTACATTAAATCTGTTCTAAAAAACTCAGCTCTTTAAAAATGTCGTGTAATGTTTTTGTTGAAATGAGTTTTGTTTGCGCAATTTATGCATGAAGTTAATGGAATTTATAAGAAAAATGTTCTCTCATAAACGGCTCTAATGTTTTCTTTATTTTTTCCACAGAGAGAGCAAAGAGGTCTTAAAATGCAATGTGTTCAATTTTACGTTGAATTCTCTGAATTTTCAAAAATTGCGTGTAGGAAATTATAGGAGAAACCATTTGTTTTTTAAGCCTCGGCATGCGTCCATGAGAACCTGCGACTGCTTTAGGTAACGACAATACTAATGGCGAGTTACCCCGACGAACCTGTTTTTGAGTGTCGGTGCAGAGAAAAATTTTGTTATTTGGAAATATTTTTTCAGGTTTGTGTAGCAGTAAAATATTGCGGAACCGTTGTAAATAATGCGAAAACGTATGTTCTGTTGTAGTGCCTCACGTTCTTCGTTTGGGCCCATTGTGTGGTGGTCGGGGTGCGGCTGCCTGCGGCGGGAATGCGGCCAGAGAAAGGGATGAGAGGGGATGGTGGCGGGGTCAGGCCAGGAAACTGCCTCAGGCGGGCTTCTTTGCGTAGGTTGCCGTGAATAAAAGTAAAACGCTAAATCAAAAACCTCAAAGCTCGTTTAAAATTGGTGTTTCATAAAAGGGTTGCCCTCTTTAATCGAGGGACGATGAAGCCGGCTGTATTGATACAAGAATATTTGCCCCATGCGCAGAGGGTTTTCTATAAAATATTTCGAACGTTATACGCTTTCGCTTCACTGTATTTAGCGATCTGAGTAAATAAATGTGTAAAAAAGGGCACGTACTCTTCATGACGTACCTAATATTTTGAAATGTCAAACGGCAATGCACAGAATACATTTGCAATTCTAAAGAAAGGAATCAATACATACGGAGTATCATTTTCACATAAGGACAAATGTTATTTTTATAAGATGAATTGTGGTTCTTACATTATATTCCCATTTCTCATTAACATTACTTCATTCAGTGAAATTAATATCATAGTATTTCATCGACAATACTGGAAAGTTGGCTTCTCCTTAATGATCCAAGCAAACCGAAATCAAATGCCGATCGGTCGAGTTCGAAATAGATAAATAATTACCATTATTACAGCAAAATGTAGTTTTTCTTCTTTAACATAATTTGTCTTTTGCGCATCTCGTTCTGGGTTGAATAAATATTTTCCCTTTCGTCGTTACGATCTTCGCCTTCTTTGATTGACGAATATGTATACATACACATCAACGAATATTTCTGCAAAGGATGTAAATTCAAACTCGCAAGACAAAACGCCCAATACTAATTACCAAAGCCTGTCGCATCTTTCAATTACATGTCACTAAAAAATTGTACATCCTGAAAAGTATTCTTTGATGTGCTTTCAAGAGAATCTTATTGCAAGGGTGACAATAAACAACGATAAGCATTCCTGGACCAGAAAAGACTACCTCTAAAGAATACTACCGGAGGAGGCGGAGCAATCATCTCATTCGATTACCCCAATATATCGACTTCTTTCACATCACAAGGCCACTATTCCGCCCACACAATGCTATCAGCTCCCACCAGGTGCACGAACAGCATCGATTGCTCGGTCAACGTTCGCTGGGGGCCCGCGCTGCCCCCAAATAACAAAGAGGGGGGACCGTGTTTCAAACAAGCCGGTCAAAGGCGCCTAACGGAATCCAATACGAGATTCGCTTCAAATTAGCGTCATTGTCAAGGGCGGTCGCAGGGCCTTATTGCTGAGCCCCGCATTGTCGGGGCGTTTAATCCAATATCGGCGATAAATTGACTTACGTTCGGGGAGGGGGGGGGCAGAATTGCGTGCGCCGGGGATTGAAGAGCGGGGCACATTGTTCAGCGGACATTTGATTACCCGTCGCGTTCAGCGCACAGGTAAGGAAAGGTCGGACTGGAATTGCATCGACAACTTGCACCGTAACTTTGCAGCGTTCCACGGTCCAGTGCGCCTTTCGGTTCGTAATTCGGGATGTTGTTAGAAAATGATTAATTACATGGGAATTCATTTAGTTTTTAGGATTGAAGGTGAGCGTACAAGATGGGAATTTTGTTCCTTCCCCGTCACAAATTAAATTGGGCTTCTGTAATTGAAAGCAGGTTTATAGTTTGATTCTGAGCAGTAATTTTCGTCTTTACTCGAGCTTAGTGCTAGAATGGACATAAGCAAATATGTTGTACTGAGTAATTTCAAGGGATCATTTGAAGGGTTTGGACAAATACTCTTAAATAAAAGAAATAGTTTTATTAAACTCATGCTACACAATTAAGGTTAATGGCATTGCTGGTCCGCCATGTTAAAACGATTCAACGAATCAAAATTTAAGAAATAATGTGAAAAGTGGTGTCTTCTTAATTTCAAACAAGAGGTGCTCAATTGTTATTTGTAAGTGAAATGTTAAGCACGTTAATCTTCACAAATCGTCACAAATTTTTTGAAGACTTTGATGAGTATATTAAGGAAAAAAGCTACACATTTACAGGAAACCCAGGTTTGACAATCCTGCTACGCGCTGGTTGTAAAACTGTCGTGATCCATTATGTGAACAATGAAGCAGATAGCAGCGGTGACAGTTTTATAGTTATACAGTTATACTTTTCAAGCTTGGTTTTCCTAAGAATAGGCCACTTAAAAACGAACCAAAGTGATGAACGCTGATAAATAACTTGATATTGTTCACAAGAGTTTTCCACGAAAACGCTTCATTCTCTCTGAATGAATTTCATGCATTTCCTCATTCAAGGCAAAATGTTTCTTGCTAGAAACCCCAATGTCTCTTTTTCTCCCCCGTGTACACAATGGCCAACGCTAAATGTCCTGTCTGACATTTAATCATCGTCAGCGTGGAAGAGTGTGCTTTGGCCACCCTTGGATCTCGCACCTGGCCATTAATAGGAGGCTACAACGCGGTGCTTCGGGCTTAATGTGCCGCTAACAAACGCCGGTGCAAATGGCGATTGACATTAGCGTGCGAAAGAGACTCCGCCCGCCCCCGCACGTGCCAGTCTTCATCAGCTCCCGAGGCCAGGGTCACCGACGACGCGACGTCGTCGCGAGAGTCTCTTTTTACTCACCTACACAGGGTCGTTCAGCCGCTGCCCTGGAGGAGAATTTTAGCGGCCGGCCGCTGACATGCGTGGTTTCTCCGATCAACATCAGGCGAACACCAGTGCAGTACACTAACACAGGAGCGACGGACAGCGCGCGGTCTTTCCTTCCCCTTCCTTGTCCTTTCATCGCCCCTTACGTACACCACACTCACATGCAGTTCACTACCACACACTGCCTGGAGACCGGTCGGAAGCTTAGAGCTTGTCCCGGCTGAGGTCGTGCCACGCTGGTGGGAGATACCTGGTTGGGGAAAATCCACGCAGGTCCATGTAGTTCGGCGCCGGGTCTCTCCATGCGGGAGACGATCACCGCCACCTCCCACGATAAAACACGCACTAACCGTACGGCAACTAGTAATTTTTAGGGGTTGACGTGCCCAGAGTCATTAATAAATCAATTAATCAACAGACAAGTTCGGAAACGCGGGCACATCAGAGGTCAATAAAATGCGAAAGTATGTTCAAAAGTCATTTTCTGACTAGTTCAATTCATAAAAATCATGAACACTTTGTAAAAATCAAGTTAATATAAGCGAATCGTGTATCGTGTTGTGAATAAATATTTTTAACAAGAATCTTATGAGGAGATATAGGAAAACCATTACTTAGATTAAATTTGTTTGCTATGTTTTGTAATGATGGGACTTTCACACGGGACTATTTGACTCCAATAAATTGGGCTGCGTAGTGACCTTTGGCCATCCTTTGAAAAATACAAAATACTAGCGAGAATGCTGACAGGGTTGAATAGAAAAACAACAAAGAAGCGGTGACGGTAGAAATAACATGAGTAGTACAGAAATCAGAATAAATTACGCTCGAATAATTGGGGCTGCATAATTTGCAATCGATCGTTTTGTTCCTCATGCAGCAGAATATTTTCGCTGTATCGTCGGACATTTTATCTAGAAAAAATTAGAACGAAGAAAGGAATGAAGATCACTCCATAACTTTCTAATTTAAAAAGCAACTTCTCTTAAACTCCTTGGTTTTGTTTGGAAGTTCCCCTTTGACGTCGAGCTTTCATTTTCGTTGTCTTTGACCCAGCCCTGGCACGTCTGCCGTTGCCCTACACAAACACTTAACACACACACGCCACACAAGTTGCACTCCGAAAGATCCAACAAACCTGACTGGATCGTGATGGGTAGGTGGTATGGAAGCATATATTCCCAATATCTATCAAATTGGAATCATTTATTAACTGCAGCCTTATCCTTCCAGCCTTAATTATTATTATTCTCTGGCCCCGGTTTTTGGATGCAACTGTTTTTGCGACGATGATTGTGTGTGTCAATTTCCTATATTTCTACATTTACACCGCTAACTCAACATTTGCTACGGTGCCTTCTTTCACCTCCTCGTCCACCCATTCCGGCTCTTCCCCTGCCTTCTCAGCTTCCCTCCGAGCTCCGAGCAATGACCGCCATTTCTTGCACGGCTCGTGTCATCCTCCCTCCCCGCGGCGGCTCGGCCTCCTGTTCTCCGACGCCTCCGCTCGGGCAGTCGCGGCCCCCTGCGTAAATCAAACGGCGGCGACGGAGGCGGCGTGGCGCGGCGCAGGCCGAAGCGCTGGCTGCCTGGCGCCTGAGAAACAAAGGCGCCCCGGGCGGTGCGTCCATTGTGTCCCGACTCCCGACGGCCTTTGCTTCAACGCCTCCCGCCTCCCGGCCCTGCCGCGCTGGGACCGCGCCGCCGCCGGACCCTTTCTCTCCTGGCTCGTCTTTATCCCAGTCGCAAGCACCGGCGTAGTTAGGACGGAAGCACGGTTCGCCCCGAGGGCACGTTCTTAGGCAACCAGAAGTTTTTACCCCCTTGTTTCTTAACGACGCATCAGAGGCGTTGCGAGAATGGCGATGGTGAATAATCTTGGGAAAATGACACTCTACACGGACATGATATTAAAAAGATTGGAGAGGAAATTTCGCGTTAAAAAATATAAAATGCAAGAAGACACGTAGTTAATTGAAAATGCATTGTTGGGTGTGTAAAGTCAACTTAACACATTCATGATTACATTCCACACCTAAATTTTAAGCCGCTTTTTGAGTTATCGTTTGTGTAAGTCTTCTTTGATGGAGAGATGGGACTAGTAGCTACGAATATATTACAGCTACGTAGATACACTCTACGCCAGGATTCCATTTACTGTTAGTGCCATTCGTAAAGAATATACTACTCAATTCCTTTCCTTCCAAATAAAAATATTTTTTTCTCGAAAATACGTTGCCCATTTGCTTATAATCTGGAAATATATAACCTCAATATATTAAATATAAATATAAGACATATACCAATAAAAGACATCGCGCTACGTTAAGTACTATGAACACGAATCTACGTGTCTGCTGCATAATTCAGGTACGATCCTTAAATAAGATTTTAAGGGCGGCACTCTTGAAGAGGGCAGGCTTCGAGGGGCATTAATGTAACTACGCTGCGCGCCGGCTCGCCTTTATCCGCATTTGCAGCCACGCCCTCCCTTCGCCTCCCGGCGCGAGGGCCTTCACCAACCGTTAGCGGCGCCCGGCGACGACGGGTTCCGATTCAATGCAGCCCTCACAGCCCCCTAATGACTCAGCTCTCAGTGACCATGATGCTCGTTAGTACACTTGTACAATGCCTACTACTCCGAGTCAGATGCGCATTTTTTTGTGACGTGAGCGACATCTAGAAATGCATTTCATTGAATGTTAGTTTCAGAAGTATCTCATTAGATTGATGGAGAACACGTGCATTATTAATAAGACACAGACTATGATGAAACAATTGTGTAGGAATTAAATAAAATTTATTTCTGTGGAATATCAGTCTTTTTATTAAGAATACCTCACGTAAACAAACTTGTTTAGAAATACATATTTAAATATGTTTAATACAACGAAGTTTATTGACATAAAACAAAGAAAATCATTTTATGTTTTCTTCAAATATTCATAACATTTCATTCATTGCATTCCGTAATTACTCATACGGTACGATGAGTCTAATGCAATCACCCTGCGATGAAATGTGTGCGTAATACAACTGTCACTTGTGATATCCCCTGGCAGATCAGTAAAACCAATAAAAAACGTTCATCTCGAAATATTAAATTGTCGATTTGTGACAGGACCGCTGAATGATGGAAAAGGAATGTGACATGTAAAAAAAGGAACGCGCGTCTCGTTGTCGAGGTAACTTTAAGCGCGTTCTTTGTACATGTTTCCACGCAGGTCATAAACACTAGAGAAGACTTAAGGATAGACCACTTTAAACGTTAAAATGAGCTCACATAGTTTGCGAGATATCGTAGTCCTTTTTATGTTCATGTGAGAACGAATACAAAATGTAAGTATGAATCGTCAATGTGTCATTCATCATACGATGATGCTGGTATCGAACGATTTAAACGAGAACAAGACGTGGCATGAACTTGAAATCAATAGCAGGTAAAATGAAAATAAACTACATGTACGTGGCGCCGCAGTTGTCGAAGAAATAAACTCTAACATGTGACACAAGTGAGCCTTCAATGTGCAATTAATTCTTTTGAACATGAACGTGCACTATAAGTAAAACAATTACTTGATTTTCCCTGGAAATTTAATATTCGCTTGGCAAGCCTCGCAGTGACCAACAAAATAGAGAACGAATAAATACCACGTTATTATTGTGTAAGGATTCTTTGTCATTGAGAATGCAATGTAATTTTATCACTAATAATTCATACTCTTTTCATTTGACAGATTGATATGCGGACGAAATATGCAACATCTATTCGTCGTGTAAATAGATTTGAACTACAAAAGTAAATCTATATTTAAAAGTCTGAAAGTCGATTTTTGTGAGCATAATTTTTTTCGCTGTCCCATGAGAATGGTGTAATTCCTCCTTGGATAGAAAGTGTAGATTCGTTTTTGATTCTGCTGATGAGACAGCGATTCCTCGTAAGTTTCCTTCAAGCGGTGGTGCGCAGCCGAAACGAATCATAAATGATCCGGACAGAGTTGCCTTCCGTAAAAAGAGAACTTGAATAGTCGATAAAATATTCAGAGCGCTGTTGAATATTCGAATAGATTGATTTGCAAGTTTTAAGAGAATTGAAAGCATTCTTTTGTGATGAAAATCTGCCTCTGCCTTGAAGTGGTTTCCACAAAAAGGAGGATATGTCACAGCCTAGTAAACCTCGTGCAGATTTTGCCCTATATCCAGTTCTAGAGGATTGCTTTTCTTTTTCGCAAAATTTTAAAGATTCATTGTTGTCCATGGAGCTAAAAGATGCCCCAATTAACCTTTAAGTGGCGGAAAGATTTATTTGTGTTCTAAATTCAGTTAAGATTCTTTACATGCTAGGAACGATAATGTAGATTTTAGAAGTTATTGCATGCGTAATGTAGAATTTCGTTGGTGATGGAATTTAGACATTAATGACTATTCTAATTACTTATGTAAGAACTAACTGAATTATCGGAATATATTTACTTTAGGTACAACATGATAATTTATTCTGTAGAAAGAACTGTAAAGAAGTAAAATTAATTAAATTAAGTATTTTCTGCGTATCTCACAGCGTGAATCTCCAGTTCCTGAATTTTAATTATCGAGGTAACCATACGTTATTTACACGAGCAACTTGTAATTATGCCATTGCTACGTATTACGTCATTGTTGTTTTTTTTCAAAATTATATTTCACATCGATGTCTTACAATTTGTCCATGAATTCACGTGAATTTGGTGGAGAGAAGAGAGCAACAACATTGAGACATCACTTTCGTGATATTTGGCCAAACGTTAATGAAGAACGAAGATTAGATAAATTGAAAAGCGGAACTGAAAAGCTTATGCGATCTTCATGCGGGTGGTTAGTCACACTTTCGCCTTCCGGGTGAAGGTATCAGCATGTGGGCCTCCCGCTGACCCCCATCACACGGGCTCCCCTTCGCGAAGCTGATTACGCACAGGTTCGTCTTTAGCTCCTGCTCCCTTCCGCCCTCAACCCGCGCGGGGTCGTTGCCTGGCGGGGGGCAGGTAGGCCCTCAAAGCCTCGGAATCATCCTGCGGAGTGGGCGCGCGGCAACTCGGGGCTCTCGACGGCACAATCGCTAAGCCCCGCAAGTGCTCCGGCCCCGCCCCCATCGCTCCGGGACGCAGTTACGACGACGAGCGCCCGCCCAAGGAGGGCGGCGGGGAAGGGCAGCGAGGACGGGTGGCGACGGAAGGTGGCTGATGAGGGAGTGGGGGCAGTGGAGGAAGGTGGAGAAGGGCAGCGGCGAGGAAGGGTGGCTGTCGATTGCGGAGGCGGAGAAGAACGGTGGAGAACGGTGAAGAATGGCGGCGGAGAGCGGCGAGGAAGGGCGGCGGCGGACGGTGGACGAGGAGGAAGGACAGAGAAGGGTAGGGGTGGCGGTAGAGAAGGGGAGGACGGCGGGAAAGGGCAGCGGAGGGGAAGGGCGGCTGCAAATTGTGTAGTTGGAGGGCAAAGGTGAAGAGCGGAGATGGAAGACGGCGAGGAAGGGCGGCTGCCGAGAGTGGTGGAAGGCGAAGGTTAATGGTGGCGAAGGATGGGGTGAGGGTGGCAGAGAGCGGCGGGGAAGGGCGGTTGTACATTGTGTAGGCGGAGGGCAACGGTGGAGAGCGACGGCAGAGGACGCCGGGGAAGGGCAGCGAGGACGGGCGGCGGCGGAAGGTGGAGGGTGGCGGGGGACGGCGGGGAGGAGGAGGAGAATGGCGATGGCGGGGGGGGGGGCGCCTGCGAACTGCAAACACTCTCCCTGCCCGCTGAGTACACCTCGGCGGACGCTTCATTTCCGACGGCCAAGGCAGGGTGCTGCCGGAGGAACAGGACGTCGTCAGGAGGAGAGGACTGGCGAAAACTTCGAGAGCGTTCTGGGGGGAGAGGAGCAAAGCTCTGTTCAGAAATCATCGCAAGGAAATTTCAGATGATATGGGATTAAATTCACGGACAAATGTGCCGTGGTCTATTTAAAAATCAATTTTCAAACTTTTGTCCTTAACTGCAGGTAGACACCTTGGTGGACATCTTCGCTTAAACTACGTCGCTAGATTGTGTAATAATTACATTAAAATCAGGTAAAAATTACGTGAAAACTACATGTATTTTTTAAAAAATAGTACATGATTTTATTTAATGATCTACGTTTGAAGAATATATTTAATTAAGGAAAAAATATCTCTCTTTAATATTGTAGTTCTAGAAAGACACCGAACATATTTTAAACTTTTGCAATGTTCGAAAATTTAAGGATTTCAAACTTATACCTGTGTTATTTGTTTAATCGTTCTTTGCTCTCTCTCCGAGGAAACAAAATTAAAAACTGCAGTGAGTTTAGAGAATATTTTGAAAATGTTAAGACATCCTATCATTTTGCGATCCTTCAAAATATCAAAATATCCATTTCAAATTCGCTGGGCTTCAAGTTAGACGAGTTTGAACTGGGAATATCAATTTTGGAAGAAATCTCCTGAACCGCTCAAGTGATAACTTTGACCACAGGCGGACCCTTTGACCCGGGCCAACAGCCAAACAGATGTTTTGTCACTGATCCCTATTTCGTTATCAGGGATCCACAAAATGTAGATTCTGACTACTCAACGCGTTGGGGTAATTTACTACATAAAGGAATAACATGTATCCACTTTTTCAATGCCAGGGCCCCCACAATATTAGGTTTTCGGACGGAAAAACGCCATTTTATCACAGCTTTATATTTCATCTACACTACATGAGAAGTATTCGAGAAAATAAAATCTTAGAAATACCATTTCTTGGAGTAAGTGTGCTCACACGCCATCTGTTGCTCTTATTTAGATTGTTTCTGCTATATGGCTGATTGTTAAATCCTTATCGGCCACGGGCGGTTAAGTGTGCCTTTTCGTTCCTGGACTTGATTGCTTGAAATGGGTATAACAGTGCAGTATTTGCAATATTTTTTGCTATTATTTCTATTTAGGGATTGTGAATGTATATATTGCTGGGTACAAAGTTGTACAACGTACCGACTTTTGCTCCGTAATTTTTCTTCATCCTTCAAGTTTTCATGAATATTATCTTCTTGTTCATCATCACTCGGATTTCTCCTCTTTCCCCTTAGTTCTTTTCCCTTCGTCACTTCGGCCCAGCTCTTTCATTTGTTTCTAATATGACGGGTTTTGTGCTATCGTGCTAGAAGCGGACTATTCAGCCAGTGAGTGCTGACGATCCCTCACCATTGGAACTCGAACATGAGACCTCGTGAGTGCAAAGCCCATTCATTCCGGTCGGCGATATCTACGCATCATCGAACGGAATTAACAGCTCATCTCGCTCACAACAGGAGGCTATCGTCAACGGAGCTCTCCGCAATTCGATCCTAGAGCGGCATTGTATATTGTAATGAGGATCGCGCTGCAACATGACTCACCGCATAATTTGGTGCGTAATAGTGGAATGTGATACGCTTTATAATCATGTGATCCTTATGTGCAACGCGTTTTCGTTTTCGAAAGTCACATCCCAGTTTGGATAGAGTTTAGAGGAATTCGAATACGAAGGGAACAATGAACTTGAAAAAATGGGGGATATCAGTATCAACAATTTCCATTTACCACTGTCGGGTTTGACCTTCATCAAATAAAACGAAAACGATTAAAAAACTATGCATGAAAGGGGAGAAATGAGTAATAAAACACCAAAATCAAAATTATTAGCACCTCCCCTTTTAATTATTACGAGCTAATTATGTAGTCAAATTCGTCGGAGACTGGTTATTATAAATAAATTGTTTTGTGAGAGATGGCCTTCATTCTTTCAAGTAAACTTTCTCACGTTATCGCCTTATGACAATTTTCACAAAATATGAAAGATGAAAACTATTTTAACATTTTTGCAAATTACTTCCTTGAAAGGAAATCCGAAAAGAACTTCGCTTTTTATCTGAATTTGAATACATATTTATTAAAATTCCACTTTTATTCTGACTGTTCTTCCTGAGGCTGGAATATTTTTTGGGAATATTTAGTGCAAAACCTATTTAGTCATACAGAATAAATAAAAGCTATTCAAAATGAAAACAAAAGGTTATTATACAGCATATTGGTCTAAAGAACGTTTACGACTTTTTGAAAGAGAGCGCAAATCTCACTTAAAAGCAAATATCTCTCTTGAAATAGAAATGTTTTGATATTTAAACGAAAATAGCAAATCTTTTGCTTATGTAGAAAGACATTCTGGGAGCCTTCCGGTGGGAATGTTTTCCATTTAGATATCTGTGGATCAAATTTGCAATAACATAAAGCGAGTGCGTGAAATGGTCGTTTCTACATCGAGATTGAAAGCAAAACGAATTTGAAGCACCTCAGGGAACTGGATGCGTTGTCATGCAAACAGCGAGCTTTACATTCCTGTGAGATGAAACGAACATTTTTGCCATCTGCGGAACGAACAGATGCCAGAGAGGGGAATTTAATTTTCATGCAGCAGGGTTATTTGTGGCGTTCTAGTCTAGAGAATAACGCAAGTTTTTTTTCGCAACACGTGTAATATTTGGAAGAGTGTCTAAGAAAACAGAATGTAATTGAATACGTATAATTGCAATTCACAAATTTTTAACCAAACTAAACAAAAATATATATTGTAAAATAATTATGATAATGAAATGGTAAATGTAAATATTTGGAAGAAAATGTATAGAAATTAGTACTCATATACCATACTAAGGACTACAAACGAAGGACAGTGTAGTTTAGAAGACACATTTGGGTTCTTGATGAAGGCATTATCTTAAAATACATCTCAAAATATTTATAAACAAGTTTTAATTAAATTAATAATTTATTGAATGGACGAGATATAGTACATTATCGCTGATAGAGGGAATTAAATTAAATAATTAATAACTAGAAATACGGATTAATAATACTAATTAGTAACCTCCAGCATCCAAATTGCTGCTGTCCTGCGTGTAGAAAATGGAGCCCTAGAGCAACAAAAATGTTGCTTGCCTCTACGTGGAAATCAGAATTTTACTGCTGAGGTAATCTGTACTCCAACTCAGTAAACTGGGAAGCCATCATGCCATTCAATGAAAAAATGTAAAGATGTTATTGAAAGGAAGAAAGCTACTGAAAACACTTAAACAATAATACACATTATAGATAAATGAAGTTATACAGGTTTGTCCACAGCAATTATCTTCAAATGGTTTGAGGAATCAATCTGCTGTTTGCGCCAAGATTTTGTAGATGATGGAAGGGGTGGGGTGGGTGGAATACTATATTTCATTTTCTTATTTAAAATATTTTTAATTTTCGAGATGTTGACATAAGTTTGATTATTTAAATACATTTTCCCCTCCATTGTAAAGTTTTGGAAAGATGCATACAGTAATATAAATATTATTAATATTCGGATGAAACTACAAAAAATGCGTTTCAGTGTACGTAGAGAAATTGCGGATTAGCAGTCTATCAAATATTTGCATCTTTCAGTCGAAATCGAAACTGTTTCACTATTTTTACATTTTCCCTAGTTATCGAGCGGAACATTTGACATTTCTCACATGGCGATTTATTATGCACGTTTGGCATTCCGTCAATTTATGCCTAAATTCGAAATTAGTTGTCTTATATAAAATTACATTAATCATAATGTTGTAATAATTTGTAGTTTTCAGAATATGCAATGAAAAATATGCATTTCACTAGTTAAAATCATGCTCTTAACTGAAAAATTAGGTAGTTTTACAATTATAAGTAATAAGTTAATATAATAATAAGAAAAGGAACCATGTAACAAACTTATTATCGTGAAGCCATAATTATCCTAGAAACAGTGTTATTTATTAGTCGATGTAGCAATCATTTTGTTGAATTCCATAATGAATAGTCAAGAAGTTAAAAAGACAAACTTCACTTACTGTTTTCTGTCACATACCAGACACGTTCGGAGAATCCAATCCATCTTCACTGTGTCTCGCATGATATTCACGTTACTTGGCCACTGAAGTCTGTGTGAATTCTCCAAAATATGAATGGTACGTAACATGTATAAAAGTGAAGTTCATTTTTCATGTCCTAAATATATGCAACACCTTTACATTGCTTTGCGTACGTATCTTGATCTATAAATAATATTTAATTTTAGCGACAACCTACAAAACATAGATGCAAAGCCACTCAACTTTCGAGCCAGACGTTTTGAAGACTCCTGTGCAAAGTACTCCCTAGCCTGCATCGGGTGGAAAGGTGGTTCGAGATAGAAGCTCTCCGGCCAGATTTCATACAGATAATTCCTCAGGCCCGACCACCCGGCCAATCAGCAAGGTAGATGGCGCGCAAGCCCCATTACACGTAAAAGCCCCTCCGGATTGATACGTCAAACCCCTCTTTATATATTGGCTCTCAGATTGTCGGCGACGTTGATTGCTCGTGAGTCCAAATAAATAACTTTTTGAAGTGTGCTTTCATGCTGAGGTCATTGCTTCCTATAGATAGATCACTTGCCGGAAAGTTAATAAGACTTGCTATCTTTGTCACAGATTTCTTTGTGTCATGAATGTATCCCGAGATTCAAATCATGTGAAGTTATGTGAACATAAGCATTTTGGTATTATGATTTCCACGTGAAATAATATAGACCTTTGAGCACTAGCAACAATTCACAAGAGACTAGCTTTGTTATAATGCTACCAAATTGAGAGTCTCAAACCCAGAACAAATGATCAATCTGGCCATGAGAACATATTAAGATAAATTCTCTTGGCAAGTCGCAGAAATTACACAAGTATAGGACGCTGTCTTGTTGCAATATATTACGCAGTGTGGGTTAGTCATGTGTAGGTCATAATACCATTGTTACTGAACTTTTTTGCTTAGAACTGGACAATTGATTGAATAGATCGCACTAAATATATTTTATTAATTCTTAATACCTTACCCCAACACCTCGTGTATAATCTACGAGTAGTAATAGTATATCATTAGAACCAGAAATTTTGTAACGTAAGCATATTTTTTAATTCTTACTCGATGACTTGGAAAAGATTGAACATAGAAAAATAAAACTGTTTATTAATACATAGTAATTGTCCGAATTGGGATTGCATTTCGCAAGCACTTTAACCTACATCCTAAAACCAAACAGTTATAACAAGGTACTCAGAAATCCCAAATACAAATACAGTGCATCTGAGCTTTAGTTCGCGATGATATTTTTTCTAACGCAAAGAACTATCCAGGAATGGCAAGAAATGGGGAGAGCAGGGTACACGTGTAACAATGAAGAAATTGGAGAAGAGAGGTATTTCCAGAAGTGTGTTATATACAGTACGAAGTTTAGTTTGTAATACATACGCAAGCGGACCTTCAGCCCTAAAGAAACGCTTAATGTACTAAAAGTTAAGTCGTGAATTAAATACTTATTGACATATATATGCTTGTAAGATTTTCCTTTGTATCATAATGACAAAAACTAAATATTTATTATTTCTGTAATTTATTTAGTTGGAATGATTGGTTGATAATTCATCCGCGATCACCTTACCGAGTATTCTTAACCAATAAATGGTGAAATAAAAAGAAGCAAACAATAGATTTTCATATTCTGCTGAGTTACGTAGCTAGTTTTTGCTGTTTTATTCGTTATTTTTGTAACATTATATTTTAAAATTTTATAGCTGTGCCACGAGAAGTGGAGAAACTGTCAAACTCGGCATAACTGTTGGATGCGTATTGAAAAGAAATGAACGTTCGTTCAACCTACTGTTCAGGTGTTGGCGTGTCAGATGTGACTAGCGGGTTGCAGCTCATTGTACTGGAAAGGAGCATTGAAAGTTTGCCGTTTTATCGAAACGTATGGCTTTTTCTGAAGTGTAGGACTTAGTATGCATGAATGAAAATCCCTGGCGCATGCTGCTAAGCGCTTGTAACAAAACAGAAGGAACGTTAAAATGCAAAACTATAAACCACAAAAGTGACATAAGAATGTTGCCAGTTGCATAAAGAGTCATTTCTCCAAATATTGAGTATGCTGGGTCAAAAAAAGTGTTTTTAGACAGAATGCAGTTTCATCAATGTTTTTGTACTGCACTAACTGTACGTTAACCACCAGCTGAAAAAACATCAACATTTTAACGTAGTATTTTTGTTCTGTATCGACGATTATTATGAATCTACATCTAATCAATAGTAATATCATACTGTTTTGTATGTTCAAATTTTATATAATTAATTAGCAATTTTTTATATCTTCATATTTACAGAATTCCCTACAATGTTTCAGTGGCTAAAAATTTACCGCAAAATGTCCCCTGGTTTTTCTTTCCCCATATATCCCGCATATGCAATCCATTGTGAGGAACCGTCCCAATCAGGCACCCGTGTGCCACGGTGTGTCTACGCCCTTGCGGGACGCGTACGCCCCGAGCGGCCGCAGCTCCATCGCCGGTCGATTGTTCCCGCGCGCGCGCGAGTGGGCGACCCGCTGGGCGAGGTGGGCGGGGCGGGGCGCCGGCATGGGCGCGCCCCCGCGCGGCTGGGCGCCGGGCGCGACCCGCGCGGCCCCCCCTGCTCCCAACAGCCCAGAGGCGATACCTCTCTCCTCCAGTTCCTGCCTCGTTACGAGCGCACCGTCTCCATTCCCCCACTCCTTTTCGCGCCTCACACCGCCAGTCTGGTCTAGTGAAGCGACGTCGATAACTAAACATCGAAGTTAGCAAACTTCGCTGTTCAAAATTTATCGATTAAAACCATCGATG
>BOPP01000095.1:604530-620544 GCA_017312745.1 Gryllus bimaculatus
CGACCCGCGCGGCCCCCCTGCTCCCAGCAGCCCAGAGGCGATACCTCTCTCCTCTAGTTCCTGCCTCGTTACGAGTGCACCGTCTCCATTCCCCTACTCCTTTTCGCGCCTCACACCGCGAGTCTGGTCTAGTGATGCGACATCGATAACTAAACATCGATGTTAGCAAAATTCGATGTTCAAAATTCATCGATTAAAACCATCGATGCTTTTGGTTTTGATTAGTTAACTCTAACATTAAATTCGTGTGCATTAAAATTTAATTTGACTATTCAAATTCAATGTCTGTCAATTCGCGACAACGGTCAGACCCCACGCCCACAGCGTATTTGTTGACCAAATATCAGTATGCGAAGAAAGAGAAAATGCAAAGGTATGGAGGTCTTCTGCGAGAGAGTTTGGTCGACGAAGGTAGTAGCGCAGCAAGCAGCGTTCCTTCGGTTCCATCACATGAATAACAGTGATACTATCAGTTATTATTTCATATTTTAACGTTTACAGTATTGTGATCGTGGGAAGTTTTCATTCAAAAACGAAAGTTGGTAAAAGAAATAACATCGATCACAAAACATAGATGTTAAAAAAACATTTGTGTTAATGTATCGATGTTTAAAATATCGACATTAATGTATCCCTTGTCTCGTCTACTCGCGAGACTTGTTGCTTTCTTATTCTTGTGCTGACGAAATGGTGTACAACGCGCTGCAGTTCCCAAAACAGCGTCCACATTTAGTTTGAGGACGCTTTCAGAGAAGCTCGTCAACTAAACGGGATAAATTGTTCGCGATGCTTCAGTTAAGATGCTGCTGTTTGGAGAAGGCAATGGAAGCATGCCTAGTCGGTTGAATCGGGGGAAGCGACGCGGGAATCATATATTGTTGTGAAGAAGTGGTACAGATGGTGATCGTGATGTCATAGAAGAGGTGGTTCTTGAAATGGTAGTAGCTAGACAGGTCTTTCACAAAATAGTAGGAGATACGTTTAAAGAAAACATGATAAAAAGATGAAATGCTGAGAACGTGAAGATATTGCTGGAAAATGCATTGATTTCAAGCAAGATCTGATGCTTCTTGTTATTTCCATTGAGAATTCGTTATTTCTACAATGTTTTATATTATTAAAAATTGTTCAATATCCATAATTTAAACAAGAAGGTATTCTATATCAACGATAGAACAGTTAAAAAGAGGCCCAATGAAGTTTGGTCATTTACCTTCACTTACATTATTGAATACATTAGCTGAAGCATTAGTCCATTCTTTCTTTGGTTAAATGGCTTTCTTTGGCAGTAGCAGTGATTAGTGACAAGATATTGGAAGACTTGAAAACATTGCTGCATTACTTTCTCCACGACCCAGAAAGTCAGTAGTAGTATATTTTGTACATATACTTATATTCAAAACCCATTTACGTATCTCAGGAAAAGTAATACAAGTTATTGCATAGAATGGTCTCGTGCAATGTGTTTTTTAAAGTACAAAGTGCTCTCTTGCAGAATGTTTTCGTATGTCTGTTTGAAGTAGAAATTCCTCGTGTCCAACATGTGTAATATTCTACATCTCAGAGCTGAATATGGCTGGAAATCTGCATATATAAATACACAATGTACTTCCCATCCATTTTACATAGGTTCAAACGGATTTTCATTTGTAGCTATGCATACACAGTAATTTAGTTTTTTCTTCTGAAAAATCATAGTGAGTGGACATGACTTTGTGCACCCAGCGATTTAAATAAATTAATTATATACAATTTTGAGCCTCTGTCCCCGACTTTTTAACATTTTCACTGCTGTTTCTATGTACTGTGCGGGAGACAGATTCGCAGAACTAGGGAAATAAGGTCTTCTCAAAAGATAACATAATTTCCCCAAAATTAGTATTTTCAAGATATCAAATGACCGTTTAATTAGAAGCTAGTTTGCTTTCTTTCAACAGCCTTCATTAAACAACTTTTACCAACAACACAAAAGATTCCCGTAATGTGATTTAACACAATTATTGTTCACATATGATTTATTTTATGAAATAACATCTTTTAACGAGACAGACCTCTCTCGATTAGGGCTGCAACATCTATAATACATCGATGTTTAAAATTAAAATATGGATATTAACAAATCATCGCGTAAAACATGTTTTTAAACCTCGACGTCTTTATATTGTTATGATGTTGTTTAGCAATCTCTTATCATTTATATTCGCCCGGGGGAGAAATTAATTTCTGTCTGATTTATTAATTAATAATTAAGATTTAACTGACAAAACAAACTAAAAATAAGTACTATTAACAAAGCAACCTGAATGTCTGAGCATCGTGGGCCATGTCAGGGAGTCGCCGTGGGACATGTCGCTTCCTCAAAACTCAGAAATCATTGAAAAATGTAAAAGGTAAAGAGAGACCTTGTGCTTCAGTCGCCTTTCGACGTGCAAAATACGAGTACGAGAAAAAGCGGAGAAAATACCAAGGCATTGAGGTCATCTCTCGGGGGAGAGATAGTCTGCTCGATGAAGGTAGTATAAAAAGCGTTCGCTTCTTCGTGAACGAAGTGAACTGACGGTGTTTTCATCAGTTATTGTTTTATATATTAACTTTCACAAAATTGTGATTACGGGAATTTTTCATTGACAAATAAAATATCAGAAACTTTTAAAAATCGAGCACAAAACAACGACGTTAAGAAAACTTCTGCTCTAATATGACGATGTTTAAAAAATCGATGTTACTATAGGAACATCGGTGTTTTGAAACCATTAATATAATGTCGTACCCCAAGGCGCCACTGCGCCCGACTGTACCAAGATGCACTGTACTGTACTGGAGGAGCTTTTGGCTCTCCTCCCGCCCTGCTCCTGAGTCCCGTGCGTCCCGCCCCGCTCCATCCGGCCCCGCCCACGGCCCGGCGCCCCGCGCACCAGCCGCAGCCCAGCCGTGCCCAACCGGCCGCGGCCCGGCCCGCCGCGCGCTGCGGTCGAGCAGATTTTAGCTAATGGCGCACGCGACTTGAATGAGCCCATTCATGGCAGCTGAGCCCCCGGCTCCTCGCCGAGCACAAAGCGCCCAGCTGCGCCTCCGCGCCCGGGTCGCCCCCCTCTGCCTCGGCCTAACCCCCGCCACCGCCCGCCGCCGTCGAATTTTACGAAGTAGCCACCAGAATCTTCGTCTTTGGCGCCGAGATACCTTCAACCCTCCTATCTAATGTTGCCGTTTCAGAAAGAGTTGCCGCCACCCAGCACATCCAACGCCTGCTCAAATAATTTCAGCCTCTCCAGCGCTACCATCACTTTCACCACCGCTATCATAATCATCACTAACCACAACAATCCCTATCACTTAAAACACCAGTCTACCATCTCCATCTCCAACGGGACTGCGACAACTGTTGTGAGCGTAAGCTCTTTTTCATTGTATATTACTTTCGCCAACATTGGCGTCCGTTATTGTCAACCATCCCCGGCACTGATGTCATCTCCCATCAAAACACCAGTCACATCTCCTCCGCTGCCATCTATCCCACCCTTTTTATTAACTTCAAGTTAGAAATGGTAGTAGCAACGGCATAATGAATTTGGTGGATAAGAGTGCAGATATATAGCCATTAGTTGATAAAAGATATGACAGCCGGGATCTCAATGTCCAAGAAGTGTTCCTAAATTACGCAATATACGAATTGCGAGAGGGAAGATTCGCCAATTATATTAGTTTCTTCCATGTAGGCCCTACGTGCCGAAAGTGACACCCATCTCTCTCTCTCTCTCTCTCTCTCTCTCTCTCTGCCTCAACGCCACTTCAGTTGCTTCCGGGACGCCGCCGGGCCGGCTTCTCCAGCGGGGAGCGAGGAATGCGGCCGACAGGCAGCGCGGCTGTGCTCCGCGGCTGCCCACAATCGCGTGAAACGAGCGCATTTCGCAAGCAGGGAGTGGCCCGGGCGGGTCACTCGGCGCTGACAGCCCGGCACTTATCCGCCGACGATCTGTTGAGCTGGGGAGGGGGAGGAGAGGGGAGGGGAGGGGATAACAACGAGTGGCACGCGCGCCTCGCGGGGCGGGAAGCGCCCACTCGATGGCTCCGAGGAGCTCACACGCGCGCGCCGAACGCCCGGTGTTTGACGTAGGCATTTTTAATTGGAGCCTGGTCACACAAAATTGGGGTGTCATTTGTGGGGAAATTTTTTACGTCTTAATGAACTAAATAAGAACATTCTCTAACGGGTCGACATTTTTCGAGTCATATTTCGTCCATCTCTGGCATCAAGTTAACAATCGACTTACAAACAAAATGGTTCAGTGGAGAATTTTGATGTAACGACGTAATACAATCCGATAGTTGCGGTACATTTTGATTTAGGACAATATTACGGAAGAGTAAGAGGACTAGAATATTTAGAAGAGTTGATGTAATGAAGTTTACATAGGAATTAGAAATAAAGAAAGGACTTTTGTTTTTTTGGTATGTGAAGAAGATAAGCCTAGGGTATTGCTCTTGAAAATTGTCAAAATAATTAAATGTGGTGTTCTTTTTAGTTTGCAAATAAAATTGTGCAATGGTTTTGTGTTATTATTACGAATAAATGCTCTTTTGTTTTGAAATTAAAAGCATTTCGATTTAATATTCCAGTAAGTTACTGTATTCAAATATATGGTGTATGCCATAGAATCATTAGACTTAATAGATAGATAAATGGATATTTTTATTTCTTCTATTAAGTAAATTTATTAGTGGAAAAAAAACTCAATACCAAATGGATGGACGCCACAAAATGGTAACTATATTTGCACGGAAGTTTATTATATTAATGAAATTGATGGGAACATATATTGTACTAACTTGGCGTGGCGCCTACGGCGGACATTTTCAGATTAATAAGTTTCATTTAATCTTTGCAAATTTATAATAAAAATAAATTTTAAATGAAATCCGTACAATTGCCCAGCTTAGTCAGTTCGGGATTCCAATGCTACATTTAAAATTATTATTTAAACTATTTGGTTAATTTTTTTCATTGCTTGTTTAGGTATATGTTTTGTCAATCTGACGAAGCAAGTCTTATGATCAATGTAAATGCCGAAAAAAGAGTACAGTAATTCACAGCATTTCACCGGTGTATTTGTACGTGCATTGAAGCCATCAAAAACACGTGTTTTAAAAGAATTACTTCAGAATATACTCGAGAGAATCGGCTAAAAATTGCCACAATCCATTAGACTTGTCGAGAAAAATCTAGTGAGCTATTGATCACATTTGTAGCTGTCGTAGGTTTCTAGAAACAGTTAAAATTTTGTGGATAAATTCCGCAGTTCCCCAGAACACCGAAACGCGTTGACACTTTATGTCGATTGGTGGACCGGAAGCGGTCTAGTAGTGAGTGACGAACGTGCGCAGGTTTCTCGGCACTATATAAGTATTTATGATACTTATAGAAAAAGGAAAAAATATATTATGATATACACGAAAAATGATTTAGAAATCTAAATTCATTCAAAGAGAACTGTTGTCTCTTGAGTGTTTCACTTTTTCAAATAGTCTCGTAATCATTTTTAATTTCATTTATAAACAAAATAAATTATGTTTAGTTTTAGGTTTACACAAAAAATACATCAATGAGCTGCAAATAGACTATTACATAAGGTTTTAACTTTTGTTTTCCCTCACACTATTAAGTCTGCATACTTTTTATACCCTCGACTTTTCTCGGGGAGTGGTAGTTAAACGATGAGGTGGCTCAGGGTATCAACTAATGTTACTGCAGTGCCTATGATCGGCAGGTCCTAAAGTCCAATCCTGTGGTGGCAGGATTTCCGACACTAGTTTGAGCGCTAGGTCGATTTCAGCCCTTGTCTGGAGGAGAAATCTAGCGACCAGCTACTGTTCGTAGTCGTGCGATTTCTCCGATCAATACCAGGCGAATGCAGAAGCAGTACCCGAAAAAAAGGGTCGCGTTTGCGATATTTTCTTCCTCTTCCTCGTCCTATCCTCACCTCTTACATACTTTATACTTTGCAATGCACTACACAACCACACATTTCGGGAGTCCAGTTGGAAGCTTAGAGCTTGTTCTGATTGGGGCAGTGTCTCGCTGGTGGGAGATAACTGGTTGGGGAAAACCTGCAAGCCAACGTGTAGGTTGCCTACGCAGGATCTCACCATTCAGCGGGAGAAGAACGTCGTCACGACAAAAAGCATGCACTACACTTACGAAATAATGACTATATCAGTTGCCATCCGGTCACACGAAGTAATTTGTCAATCATTCAACCGAACGCTCGGTCTTGAGCGAAGCCAGGACGCGTCGGCGACCGTAAAATTTGATCATATATATTATGCTAATTGGAAAATTCAGCTTATTGAAAAAAGCGTTGTCATTTGGTAAAGAGCTCGACAAATCAGGAAAACGTCTAGCTTTTTCCGAGAAATCTGATATTTTTTCAGGGATATTCCAATGTGCCCAGACGCTTTTAGTTTATTTGGAGAACGAACGCTGCTTTGCTCAAACTTCCTGGTGTTAACCAGGCTTATGCAAAGAGGCTGTAGGCCGTGACGGCTTATTAAAAAGCATGCACTTCAAAAGTTATTCGTCTTTCTTTACCGAATCTTCTTGCATTGCTCTAGAGTTATAACAATTTGATTGCGTACATAAACATTTACATGACACTAATAATAAAGCTCGGGCTTTGGTGTATTTTAAAACTTGTTTACAAAAAAAAGTTATTGATCTTTTCAAATACAAGAACTTTTCTGTCTCCCTGAGCAACATAAGGCGCAACTAAAAATATATTAGAGAAATTGTTGCTGGACATCATTCTGTTAGTCCAAAATTTTATATAAGGTACTCGTAAAGTATCCTATGCCATCCCCGCTCCTTAATTCTGACTTCCACTTTTGCGATATCCGATGGATGTACTGGATATGATGGAGATACCGGTATCTTACGACGTCGGTATTATTCACCCCGCAACAAACCATTCGAGTCTTCTCAGTGTACTCATCGTCCGTTATCACTATATTTGCCAAGTTTTTTTTTCAATATTACAGTGTACATTTCCTCTCATTTTAAAAGCTGCTGATTTTTTAAGGTGCTTGGAACTAATTTTTGTATCATTTATGTGCATAATACATACATTATAGTTATATTATCTGAACTGTGTTGAGCATTGTTGAGTTGTGTTGTTGTCCGTGAAAGCCCGCCAAGTTGATTGTATCGAAATTACCATATCTATCCCCTGCATGATTGCCTAAATCCGTCTCGTGATTTTGAACAATCATTATAAATCTTTATTTTTTCAAAAATGTAAAAATGTTGTACCTGTTGGCTTTATATGCCCCAATTGTTTAGTTTAATTTAACATTATAATAATAATAGCGTTATAATAATAATAATAATAATTATATTTTTGAAGAATTTAGGGTCATTAAACCACCTAAAACTATCCTATATGAACAACAGATGAATGAAGCAATTAATGACTTCAAGATCCACCTGCGTAAACATCATATTATTATTATTATTATTATTATTTATTATTAATTATTAATTATAGCGATAAATATGTGATCTGTTAATTTTGTGCTTACGGGTGAATTCCTCAAACTGATTATGCTGGTTTTTGATGGGACGGAAGTTGGAGCTTATTTTTTAAACTGACGATTGTACTGTTTTTGCTGTTTTTTAAAAATTCCACATGGCTACGTTTTTTTTTCTAAAATATAGGTGCATGCTTTTCTACAATATTCGCCGTACTTTATTACAAATGACAAATTTTCTAATCCTGCTTTTCATTGGAACAACCTATTACTACACTGTTTTGCCCAACAAATGCGATCTTGTTGTGTCACATTGCTGTTTACGGGACAATGTAATCTGTTTTAATAGCATAGGAATACTCGCGTTTATGTACATTTGCGAAAGTAAGCCTCTCTTGCGAATGTGCTTAATCACGGAAAGCTGAATACATGTTGACCAACCGACTTTGGGTTAATGTTTTCGTGCCCTAAGGCTCTACTTGGGTAAAGCTAATTTAGATTCGTTACATATTTAAATTCAAACTTAGATATGCCCAGCTCATTATCGTAATACCCCTGAATAATAAGTATACATTTTTTTAGATTTATTTACTCCCCTCAGGCATCTTAGCATTAAATAATTACAATGTTTTGAAAACATTGGTTTTCACAATGAGTAAAAGAGTATAGAACACATGAAAACAATAAATTGGCTACATCATTATAGCAAGGAGAAAAGAAATAATATTACATAAAATTAATTCTTTTTAGTCGTAAATTCAATACCCCCATCATTAAAAAACCCAAACAATTTTCAAAGCAAACAAATAAATTGTAATGAAAGTTAATTTGATCAAATGAATTCTACAGCAGAAATATTCGAACTCTGATTCTTTATAAATTTCCATATACAGTCAGTTGTCTTTTGCAAGACGTTTATTCCCTCTTTTATATCATATATTTGCATTTCAATGGTCGTAGTTTAGTGAAATAACTATTAACAAAATGATACATTATTTTTACACACAACAAATCTTACGTGAATAGGCTTCTTTGCTCGCCTAGAGGAAATTTTTATTACGAATTGTCGACGCTCAACAAATTCGTCTCAAATAACTTCAATTTTTGTTATGCAAAAGACTATTGCTTTAGCTATTGCAAAAGCTAACAATCTTTTTGGATGATCAAAATCATAGTGGATAACAGATTGGTCTGATGTATGACTATAGATCCATTTCTCGAAAACTACATGCTTCAGGATCCAAACGACCGAACCAGAAGACTACACATGTAACACATGAGCTGCGGATTTGACACTCTAACATCGTCAGTCGACCCAGAAAATAACTCAGTCTCCGACTGTCCGTGAAGTGAAAGTTCACGAACCTCATCCAACTGAGCCATGAAATTCCCCATTACAGGCACTGTCACACGCGAACCAACAAGCTCAAGTTTGTCAAAAATATCGACGCCGACGTACACCGACAGAGAGAGAGAGAGAGAGAGAGAGAGAGAGAGAGAGAGAGAGAGAGGGAGGGAGGGAGAGGGGGAGAGAGGGAGAAGGTACGTTCCGATCACTTTTCCCAGAAGCGGATCCGCCCGTGCTGGCACGGCCTGTCAAACGACTCTGTGATTGCGTTCCATTCGCTTTCCCGCCGCCGATCCACTCAAACGCCGCGACACACGCGCTCGGGGGGTCGTAAAGGTTAAACCTGCCCACCGGGTCGGGGCGTGGGCGGGTCGAGCACACTGGGTCGAGGAGGGTCCGAAAGCTCGCAGGGAAAATTAACTAAAATAAATTAAAGCATTAAAAAAACAGTTTGATGTTGCGAGGTTTTGTACAGGTTCGCACATAGGCTACGCTTTGCGAAAATAATTTGGGAAGAGTAATATGTCTCTAGGGATGTCGTATGCTTTCTCATTTATTTTGTGTACTCATAATCTGCATAAGCAAATAAATAAATGTGGGATTTGATATATACCTCTCAGACTTCTCCAAACTGATGTGGGGAATATTAAGAAAAGTTTGTGGGTGTGGTAATACGGGGTCTTTCAAAAAATATGTTCGCCAAATTGAGCGTTTCTAGCCTTGATATCTACCTATAGGCTAGTTGTACCAACTCCACCTTGAAATGAATGTTCAATTTTGAATCCTCATTCTTCAATTCCTGAGTTAAATAAAAGTAACTTCATTAAAAATTGGGTGATGTCATATAATTTAATACCATTTTTTAAACTTAAAATTTAAAATAGAGTTCTGAGTTATTTTAACATTTATTTACGGTTTAACACAGAATTTTTCGCGTTACAAAAATGTTAGCAAGAGTCTCCACTTGTTAATATATAAAAGTTGAGGTGTGTTACATGACTCTGAAACACGTGGAAAAATTTCAAGTAAAATTTTCACGAACGTAAATGAGAAACCGAAAAAAAAAGCATGTGGGGTTTCACGATCCACGATTAAACATCAAATTTGTTCTTGTTTCTTATAACAAACTTTAATGTATTTTGCTTTAATGCAACCTGCAAAACTTTGGAGAGTTTGAGGATTGTGTAGCAGGGGTCCACGCACGGCGTGATCGGTGCTGTACCAGGCGAGGGGGATTAATTCGGGGTGGGACCGGACCGACCCGGCTCAGCGAGGGGGGGGGGCGAAGGTGGAGGGAAAGGATACAGAGCGGAGAGGGGTAAGGTGGAGTGAAATATTCGGGAGTGTGATGAGGATGCCAATAAAAATACTTCCATTTTACATTATAGATAAAATTCATTCCATTTCCTGTGTAACAGATGATTGAGATCTTTATATACCCCAGCAACACCATTTCTATATTTAGCGTATTTTTTCTTCTTAAATTTACCATGCTTTCATTTAATGTTATTTATAAACCCATTGTAAAAACAGATGGTCAATTTTAGTTGTGTTTGTGGCTCACGGTGAGGCTTGCGCGGCCGAATCTGTAGTGCGCCTCCACTGTGAAGCTTGGGCGTATCCTCGCTGCAGTAACGAAGCTGCGCAGACAGATCGGGCAGCTTAAATGCATCGCAGTACGCACTGAAACAGCGGCCAATACGTCAAGAAGAGGACTGGTCGTAGAATTAGACCGTAAACGAATGGCACGGCGTTCGTTAAAGCGATCATTGCCCAGGGTAATTTGTCATCGGTAGTTACATTTGATGTCAGGGAGTGGAGTAACGTCTGTTGGATGGACGTCATGATCCTAATACACGACGTGTGTTCAACACATGTGCTCTGGAAGCTGAATACTACTAATGCCATCACTATCTAAATGGTAATCTAATTTAGAGACTTAACATTCACTAAATCGGTTTACACTCATCGCATATTTTTATTGGTGACAGCAATAAGAAAAAAACATCTTACTTCAATCTCACTTTTTTGCAACCTTCCTTTTGCAATTAAGAATTAGAGTTTGCTGAATGTTATCTCCATTAATAAATCATGCACAAAGAAAGGCACACGTTGTAAAAGAGGTTAAATCAGTCAAATCCGAAGGGATTATATTTTGTGGCAGTGCCGAAAGCTGCCCTTGAATGAGCACACTTGAGAGACCTGACGAACGACAAAAGATTCCTCACAGCTCGCTTTTAGAATGAGATTTATACAAATAGGGAAGAAATCTGGTCTCTTCTGCACATGTTAGATGCTGGATGCTCTGAACGCAACCGCTTGAAACCTATTGAAGCCACAGAAAAAAGTAAGCGTGTTCGTGAAAAATTAGTTTTGATCCTCCGAAAGTCGCAGCCCACTGGCACAAAAATAGTTCCCATTCAATCCAATTGAAAAACAAAACCAAAAACAGTCTCTTTGAACGGCCGCGTCCCTGAGTGAGGGAGAGGAGAGAAAAATGTGGTAGGAACCTGGTCTATTCTGGACAGGGTAGATACTGGATACTGTCATCGCAACCGTTTGACGCCTATTGAAACCAAAGAAAAAAGTAATTGTGTTCCTGAAAAATGGGTTTTAATATTCCGAACGTTGCAATCCACTGGTACGGAAACAGTTCCCATTCAATCCAATTGAAAAAAAAATCTTTGTACGGCCGCGTCCGTGAGTGAGGGAGAGAAGTCGAAAGCAGCTTCTCACGTGGCCTCGTCACCGCGCCAGAGGCGGCCGGTGATTGATTAGCGCGGCGGTGAACCCGTCAATCGCGCAGCCGACGCGCGGGCTGAGCGCTTAAGCCCCGGCGGCGACGCGTGCGCACGCGTGCACCGCCCGCGGGCGATGCAAAGGGCGAGGGTGACGGATGACGGCGGCTGCACTGACCTGGCCTTCAGGCTGGTGGCGAGCGAGCCCGACTTGCTAGCTCGGGGAACTGATAGGGTTTGGAGTTTACTGGGTGTTGTAGTGTGTGCGGACGCGAGTTCTCAACTGAAGCTTCGTAAACCGGAAGGTTGTACGTTCAAATCCCTGAGGATTTATCCTTTGTAGATGATAAATCTAGAATCCGGCTGTTGTGATTAATCGTTTCCAGGGTCTCTTTCGATAAATGGGCCTCGGGTTGAGTGCGATGCTGGTTGATGAGAGAAGTCCAATCGCTAGGGTCGAACAATGATCTATTTGCTCTTCCATACCTACGATTTCGAAACGTTCGGGAATCCTTCGAATACGTGGAGACTAAAGCACGACTTAGGATCTGAGAGAGAGAGAGGGAGAGAGAGAGAGAGAGAGAGAGAGGGAAGTGGGGGAGAGAGGGAAGAGGAGAGAGAGAGTGGGATTATTTAGGGTCGTCGCTTTGGTAGGAGTTAGCTGGTGCTAGTGCATCTTAGCGTAAGCAAAGAATGTTCCTTGAAAGTAATTCAAGAGATAAAATATATCAGCTGACGCCGTTTACTATTACCTGTGAGTTTGTTTTTAAACGACGGGAAGCTTCTTTTGGAAACAAAATAGTTTTTGTGTGTTTTGAAAGACGTTTACAGATTCATTGTTTGCCACGTTCTGTTATTAAAAAATTCGCCGAAATCAACTTTGGAATTCTTTTAGAGAAACTTTTGGGAATCCTTATTAATAAAAGTATTTTTTCCACTGTAAAAAATTAAATAAAAATGTAGCTTAAAAATTGAATCGACGTTTGAAAAATTCGTTACGCTATATTTCATTCGTGTGTGAAGACCATTAATGTAAATTAAACATTATCTGATAAACAACATCATTTGTTCACATGCTCACTCGAGGGTGTAGGCCAATTGCAAAATCATGTTATTTGGAGGGCAACAATTATTCACGACGTCGCTTACGTGGGGCAGTAAGGGAAGAAACATCATCTAACACTTACAGATTGCTCATGTAATTAGATACTTACATATGGTTCTATGCTATTACTTTCGCACGTTCATTTATACTAAACGTCCCTGAGACTCTCTTTGGAAATTGTTTCTCTTACATTTTCCACTGTAGTTGCAATGAGAAACGAATAGTTCTTGTAATTTGTTATGCATTTACGAAGGACAAAACTACGTAAGTGTGTTGTAAGTCACGAAAGTGAATGATATAAATATTGTTTCGTGAAGTAAGACTCTGATGATGTAAACACACATTCGTAGTTCGGTAATACGTGTTCATTTTACAAATTCAACCAAAAGCTGTTAGGAGCAACTAGGAGACCTGATTTCCTAAAGATGGTTGAAACCTTGGCTAGTCACTTTTCTTCAAACTTCGCCAAAAAAAATCCTTTCACTACTTTAACAAGTTAGTGAACAGAAATATAATAAATTTTGAAAACATTTTTGTAAACATTCAAGCATATTCCCGGTTTGCAAGGCAACCAGCAACATAATGGCGAAAACGGCTGGCACATTCATTGTGTACCATAACCCTTCGCAAGCCCCTGGTCCCGAACGCCGCGTGCGGAATAAATTAAAACAAACAGAGAGGCCTTAGGTATGCAGGGGGAGTTCTTAACTGCACGCGCCCGCCGCGCCGCCGGCCTCCTCAGAATCTCAAGAACGGGAACCGGCGCGGGCGGGCGGGCGGAAGCCCATTGTTCCAGGTGCCCGTGGGAGAAGGGGCGATTTTCCTGACCATTTGCGTTTATTAATGGCATAATAACCGCCGTGTGTTCAATTTACACTTCACTAACTGCGCGGGGCGCGTCGCGCGCTCTAACGACATCGCCACCTGGCGCTCGGGGCGGCGCGGCGCGGCGCGGCTCGCGGGCGAGCGAGGGCGATGGCGATGGCGACCGCCCGCTTTTCCACTCGTTTTGCGAGAGCGTATTTCGCGCCCGCGGGGCGGCTGCGCGCCATCAGACCACGCGGACTTGTTTGTTTCGTAAATGTATTTTCAGTATTATCATGATAGCATAAGCGATATTGATTGGACATTGTAGAAATACCTTGCGCAAGAACGTTGATCGGTTGATTGATTGATTGATTGATTGATGAATGTTTCTGGACGCGTCAACAGCTAAGGTCGTTAGTCCCGCAAATGTAGTGCATGCTTTTGTATCTAGAGGTGGCGGTGAATGGGGAGATCTGGCGCCGACCTGCACGTCAGCTTGCGTTTTTTTATCACTACCAGGCATCGCCCCAACCGGAGCAAGCTCTAAGCTCCCGACTGATCTCCCGACGTGTGTAATAGTGTAATTCATGTAAGTGTATTTGAGTAAGGGGTATGGATTGCACTAGGGAGAAGAAGGAAAGATCGTGCGCGATCCGTGGACCGTTTTCAAATAAAGCGTAATGTCATAAACTGTATTGCGGAAATACCTTGCTCGGTTGTAGCCTTCAACGCAACTACATGTGTATTAGGTTTACTTGTATTCAGTTTCTTACTATTCATGAAGATAATGTCAACCGACACCGGTTACTGTATCCTTCTCTCGATTTGCTTTTCTTTTCAGTGTATTTTTCATTGGACGTCACTATTGCAAACCTGCAGAAACAAGTCAACTCGAATAGAGAAAATAAATAATAAACTTAATTGTTAATAATATTGTTACACAATGTTACTACGAGTTTCCCTTACGAGCTTGTTCATGAATGAATACGTAAGAAAGGTATGATGAAAGATGTAATATATTCGCTAGAACAAGAGTAGACATTACTTCAGGGTGTACTACGTGGGTTGCGTGGGCAATTACCACAAGAAAACCGAAAAATGTCTGGATATCATAACTTGTACATGTTTCCATTTCTCATTACAATAGTATTTTTCTGTAATGTTCTCAATTTCTTCTATTTTCCTGTGTGTTCTGCATCGTGTGAAATCAGAAATTATTTCAACCTTTTTTGACGTTCAGGTAAATCTAAATCAAAAGTAATTGAATGGCGTGACTAATACAAAACAACTAAAATCATGTTTTGGATCACCACTATGACTAGAATGCAAACAACTTCGCGAAATTACTTCCCTATGGGCATCACAAGTTTCCTTAGGAGGACCGAGAAAATAACTCCCCACTAGACGTTGATGAGAAGGCAGAGAATGCAGAAGGAATGAACTCAGGATCGTTGTAAATGACCCGAAGGAATGAGGCAATGTTGCTAGAAGCCCTTCTACATAATGGAAGTCCGATTGGATTATTGTTCGCCAAATGCTACACGACACGCACAGTCGATGAAGCTATTAGCCAGTGAAGGGGTGGTAATCGTTGGGTTCAGCTGATGCAAAGCACAGGGCGTGGGAAGGCTCCATAGGCATGTTTTCAAACACGGAAATATCAATGTGTATACAGGTTTAACAACTTGAATGCTGATAGAATACTGAAAACCATGACCTGTTTTGTCCCTCTAATTGTATTTTCTCTTGAAATACTTCCTGGGTGTTTGAAATCGACATTTAGTATAGTATTACTTCAGTGAAACAAGTTGTTCCTAGACACCGTTTTATTGTTGAGGAAGTCTAATCACTTTTCCCGCAGTAACCTCTTCATTTTTAAGAACATCAAACAATTGACAAACAATTAAACCTCTTAGATTCCAGAACGCATTCATCAAATAGACACAACGCATCGATTGCTTCACGTGGGAAATAAATCTCTTCGCATGTCCCAATTCAACGGCAGCAGCAATAACGTGTAGTTTTGGGAGAACTTCCATCCCACACTTCAAGAATCGCACGATGAAAAAAATTGAAAGGCATTAAATTGTATCTATTGATCTCTTAATGTTTATCGTCGTTGATCTCAGAGGAGTAGGACGATTGAATAATTACTATATGAGTTATAATCAGATGTTATTTTGTGGGTGATGGAGTTAGTTGATTGAGATTCATGTACGTTACGATGTATACTAGAAACAACACATCAAGTTTGATGTCATGGAGAAAACACATTTAGGACCGATTTTAATATTTCCACAAGATCAATTTTGCTCCACAGCATCGATTAGACTTGTCTCGCGAAGGAACATCGAAGTTCTCAAGTGCGCCGTGATATCAAATACCTCTGCACGGGTGGACGCGTGCGTTTAACGCAACGTCGAAGCAACAGAGCGCTGAAGAGGGTGAGAATTTACGGAGGTCTATAAATAAAAGCGAGCGGGGTGGGGGGCGGA
>BOPP01000095.1:622040-638000 GCA_017312745.1 Gryllus bimaculatus
CATTGCTAAACAGTTAATTAAGATACATGTCATGCATTCTAATTTTTTGTTGAATTCCTGCTAAAAAAACAGCTAAAAATATGCCCTCGGAGATGTTGCGGTGCCCACAATGAATCTGCCGGCCGGCATGTATGGTGACGGGAGGGTGGAGAGTTGCGTCGAAATGGGAAAGGCGAGCGAGGAGGGGAGGGCTGGTGTGCGATCATGACGAGCGCCAAGGGACGCGGACGAACGAAGAGGAGGAGCTCCCCGGTGAGAGCTGACGTTGGGAGCTGCGGCGCATGTGGTTGGATGTGATGCAGCGACAGAGCAGCAGCGGTAGATGGTGTAGCAAGATATGTGGAAAGAAAGAAAGAGTGAGAGGGACAGAGAGAGGGTGAGAGGATGAGAGGGAGAGAGGGTGAGAGAGAGAACGTCCGCGTGGGATCTGTGCATAAGAATGTCACCGAAGTAAAAATGAAGAGTGGAGAGAAAAGAGAGGAAGAAGATAGAAATGCTGAATAGACGGATGTAAGTAAGGCTGATGGAAATACGTAACACAGCAACTAATGTAGTAGAATAGAGGTTGTGAGTGTGAGTGTAAAAAAAGAGGGTGCTAAAGGTTTTAGATATGTAAGGAACTACATGACAGAATGACAGCATAAAATTTGTAATTTGTGTGATTTGAGATGAAAATACAAACAACAAGCGGCGATGATAGAAGATAAGAGAAAATGTAAAGAAACTAATTGATGAGAATGAAAGATCCAAGAGAAGAGATATCTGCAAAAAAATATGAAGGACAAGAATCGTCTGTAACCCAACGGATGTTCTCTTAGAACTTGTAAACAGAGGAGAAAAGGGCAATACAAAAAAAAGAATGGAAGACTGGAGAGAAATTAGGTGAAGAAGAAGAAGAAATAATGCTATGTAAAGGCAATTAAGCGAAATTGCCAACATTCAGACCCTCGCAAGGTAGGACGAAACCACGAAATTCCTGTGGCACATAGCGATGCTACGAGGGCCATGGAGGCGGGAGATCAAGGAAATGAAATTGGGGAGCCTGTGAGAATGATGAGGAAGGGCCAGATTGCGTGTGGTGAGAGAGAAGGATGGAGGGGGAGCGAGTAAGAGAGAAGGTGGCTGCGTGATGAAGACGAAGAGAGCAATAGTAATAAAGCGGAAATACAAATGGAGGTAGAGTAGGTACGGAACCTGTTGGCGGAGTAGAACAATATACGGCGGTGCAGATTGCGATACAACCTAGATTGCGTTATTTGTTTTCAGGGACAACACTTACGCTAGTTGCGTTAAACGTAAAGTGAGAAAGATCAATACGTAAATGTACATATTCTCAAGATATCTGCAGATGATACACGTTTCTACATGGATTCATTAATCAGTCTAAGCAACGAAATAGAAGTTAATTTTGTCAAAAGTTGCGAGGATGAATTTATAAAGTATATTGTGGTTTGAATTATTTAGATTCAATTTCAATTTTGCTGGAGAAATTTTGAATAAATTGCGGCATCCGTCCAAGTCGCGTAACGTTCACGCCACGTCTACACAAGTAAAATTATGTAAATCGATCACGACTTGTTTTGTTTCTATAGTGAACTAAATTAAATTTTTACGTGCCTTAGAAAGCCCCGTTTAGCGCACAAGCGAGATGCCCACTAGTTTCATAACAGCGCGTTTGTATTCGTGTTAATTCATACATAAATGCACTAGAACTTTATGAGTTTGTAAAAACGTACTGTTTCACTTGCAATAAATCGTTGCTAAAAACCCAACTTTTCCTCTTAAAGGTTTAAAGTTTAACTTTTGAATTTCATGTTAAATATCAACTTTAATACAAATGAAATAAAACAGACATGTCAAAGTCACGCAAAAAGACATTTCAAACGTTCACGTTTAATTTAAAATCAAAATGAAACTTTTCCATCGAAAATCTAATCAAACAAAGGAGATAAAGAGAGGTGACGTTGCTCCAATAAGAGCTACCACACGCTCTGCAGCCGATAGTCTGGGCGTGAACGGAGGCGTGGGCGATCTCCGATGCAAATTGCAGAAGCAGGCAGGAGCGCTCGAGAGGCGAGGCGGAAGCAAAATCGGGGGCGAAGCGGTGGCCTGGGCGTGGCGGGCGGGGGACGACGGGCAGCGGGATCGAGGGCGGTTGTCGGCGGGGCCGACGCGGGGATGGGGACGGAGTCGAGGGTGAGGAATCAGAAGATTGGGACGGAGGTGAAAGAAGGCGACGGGGCCAGGGCAAGAGAGGCGAAGGCGCGGAGAGAGCAGGCGGCCGTGCGGCGATTAGTGGGGGAGGGCGAGCGAGGGTGGAATATATGGGAGTAGGTGCGGAGTGAGGTTCGAGGTGCGGGGTGATGGCGGGGGCGGGGGAGAATAGCGGGAGCTGGGGGGCGGGGGTGATGGCGGGGCGGGGGAGATAGCGGGAGCTGCGGGCGGGGGCGGGGTGATGGCGAGCGAGGGCGGGGGTGATGGCGGGGAGCGAGGCGGGAGCGAGGGCGGGAGCGAGGGCGGGAGCGAGGGCGGGAGCGATGGGCGGGAGCGAGGGCGGGAACGAGGGGCGGTAGCGAGGGCGGGAGCGAGGGCAGGGAGCGAGGCGGGAGCGAGGGCGGGAGCGGGGGGGGGGGGGGCAGGAGCGGGGCGGCGAGGCAGGGCGGGAGCGATGGGCGGGAGGGAGGGCGGGAGCGAGGGCGGGAGCGAGGCGGCGAGCGAGGGCGGGGCGAGGGCGGGAGCGAGGCGGCGAGCGGGGGTGGGGAGCGAGGGTGCGGAGCGAGGGCGGGGTGATGGCGGGGTTGATGGCGGAACGCGGGTGGAAGCGCGAGGACTGGAAATAGGCAGGAGCGAGGACGGAAGGTAGGGCGGGAGCGAAAGCAGAGAGCGAGGGAGAGAGCGAGTGCGATATTGAGTGCGAGAGCAAGGAAGAAGGGAAACGTTAGAGACGGCGGTAGCGAAGGTGGGACGAGACCAGATCAGGCGATGGGCGAGGAACGGGTAGAAGCAGAAACCGAATGTAGCGGATGAGGGAACAGCCCGAAAGGGCCGGGGGATGCAGGGCTGATCCATGGCGAGAGGAGGATGGGGAGTGTGGAGAGCGGTACCTCGGAGGTCGGGCGGGGGTCGGTCGGCGTCGTGAGGGAGTGGGAGGTGGCTTGTGCGGAGGCGGGGCAGGCGAGAGCGCTGGTTTGCAGGAGCTTCGGGGCGAATGTTCATGGCGATTTATGTGCACCTGCCGCCCGCACATTCCTCCGCGCCCCGCCCCCTACGCGAGCGCGCGCGCGCGGATAGAGTGCTCTGCTCCCCCTTTTCCAGCGTCCGCACCTCTGCTCCGCCTCAGGGGTCTCCAAATGCCCCGGACCAATGGCTGCAATAAATTCCTTGAATGTGCTGGCGGTTTTGAAACACTTACTAAAAGCTATCATTGAATGTTTTCTTATATCTGATGTGTATAAAAATGCGCATTCTATGTTACAATTACTGAAATCGTGTCTCAGTTTTAAAACCGAACAGTTTTCCACTTGAAAATTTTTACAGTGATACAGGACAGAGAGACGAAAAACCCAGATCCAGATAACTTTTCTCCCCGCTCAACATGTCATACAGCAAAGGATCGTAGTACGAACGACTTGGATAACTTTCCGCTTTGGGACTGTCGTTCGCTGAAGTTCCCATTTCTGTTACGCTAAGACATGCATTGAAAGAACATTCAACGTCTATATGCTTGAAGTAACTTTTGTCTACAAGATCTGAATATGTGTCTCAGCAAACGGTACAATGTCCACTATGAAAATAAAGGATAGAAACTCTCTCAATTTTTATTAATTTAACAAATGACGTAACATTTTAACGTACATAAAATGTAGCGAACGTACATCGCCATATAAGTAATAAATATTAAGTGAAGTGTAAAGTAAAAAATTCTGTATACAGAAGAGATGGTGTTGATGCTGAATTCATTTTGTTTTTTAAACAGTATCAAACGTTTTTTGTATGTTTTATTTAATTTATTTTTTGAAAAATATAAGAAGAAGCTGAATTCATTCCTGAGTTAATTTTCGGAGACCCCTGTACTGCCCTTTCTTGCCCTTACTGGTACCACGTTCTTTAGCAAGGAAGAACGACGATGGAGAACGAGGAGTGAGGATGGATATGTGGCTTTACGACGCCATCTCTCTGCTGTTAAGTAGCTGATCGACGAGTTTTTACTCCAGAAACTCATTCGTCGAAGACTTCCGCTGAGTCGTCTAGTATTTCTTGCACTCAGAACATTCATTATGACTCATTAAGGTCGTTTGTAACAAATGTTTTTGTAATTTATCCTAACGTCTCGTATAGCACAGTTGGACCAGGACTCTGATGTTATAGTTCTAGTTCTTTTCTCGAAGAATATCCATCTCCTGGCCGCTAATATGAATGAGTACCAGTACTTGTAAACGTCTTACTGACATTTTCCTTTTAATGTTCATAAGAAAAGCCAGTATCTTAAATGTCTTAGTCTAAATATTAATCATAAAGGCAGCCTTGTCACATCAATACGCGTTACATTGTTCAGTCTTCCTACCTTCCTTTAATATCAAATAAGGAAAAGACCTGTTTAAATTTATAATCGTTCAAATACCCAATGCGAGTAAGAGATAAGAGAAGACGAAATATACATATTACATTTATAGAGGTTTTACTGAAATATTTAAATGGTTTGAAATTGTATTATAACAATGTCTTTTGTCCAGAGGAAGACGTTGGGGGATTTACAAAATTTATTTGAGAAAACAGAGGAAGACGTTTTACCTGAGAAAATTCAAGCACCTGTTGAATTAATAAAGATGCAAATATTAGTGGAATGTAAAAAATTTAAAGAGGAAGTTACAGTAAAATTTTCTTTGCCTAAGAACTTATGTAATGTTCGTCGCCTACACACTTTAACAAAAGATTTTCCCATATGCTCTTTGCAAAAGGAGAAGAGAACTAAGACTCATTTGAATGCTAGATACTGGAATGCTCAATTAATGAAAGCGTTTTTCTTACTAATACCACGAAACCTCAAAATCAAGAATCTGCAAAGGAAAACACAAATTTATAATTCCTAAACTCTTCAATACATCACTAGATTCCAGTTAACGAGCAATATGGTTTTAAGAATATTGAACGTGGTTGGGTAAACTTGATTTCAATGCAAGACCATCAATTGGAGTTGTGAAATTCCAGAAATTGGTATTTGATTAGTCGTAATGATCGTTTAGAACAAGGGTGTCCAACTTGCAAGACCTCAAGGGCCACAACTAAGACCTTTAATATGAATGGGGACCAAGTTTTCATTTTGTTTTCGTTTTGGTTCATTTTCAGCAATTTTCCCGGTTCTGAAACACGAGGGTAATGGAACCATGCGTAATATCAGACATTACTGTGCATAACAAAGTGAAACACATTGAGATGATTTTGAATTTCTGAATTTACTAGAAAAATCTTTAAATCTAAACTTAACCTATTTTTGCATTAAAAGGGTGTTGACCCTGGCAGGACGCGTACGCTACACACACAATATTCTCACATGGGCGAAAGGAACTTTTATTTTTTATTATAGCCTTTCGCGAATCACAATAAATAGCACCGTGGGCTGCAAGTTGAAGAACCCTGGTTTAGAAGATTTGACTGAATGCATCGGAATTATTAATTTCTAACAATCAAGAACAAACAGAAATATGTCGGTTTTGAAGTACTAAACAAATACAATTTTGTTAGTCATAGTCATCTCATATTTTTCACTCGAATCGTATTAATATTGAATGAAGAAGAACTGATGATTGTCATCCACACTTCCCGTTTTTAAGAAATTAACTAATATATTGTGAATGAGGTAAAATTGTGATTACTGTTATTTCAATATTTTTTTGCAAATATCTTGCATGCCTGGCAACGACCAAAATAGCAACAAACCGTAAACGTCCCGTGGTTTATGGCTGAATGCCTGCGAGCACACATGGAACGCTCCCACCTGTATCTACCCTGCCTCCCAATATAAAACTCCCTCTCAGTCGCATTCCTGCACGAAGAAGGGAGATTCCGCAGAGAAGCGTCTCCGTTGCGCCCAAGCGCCGCGCGCATTCCCGCAGGCCGGAGTTCGTGCCTGGGAATCCCAAGTCCAGATCCGTCGCCGCCTCCGTGCGCACTGCGTGGGCGCAGGCGCGCTCTGCGATCAGCTTTTCCTTTTACCTACCTCCTCAAAAAGGCCTAGTCCGATTGCATCCCGATCGGTTTTGCTCGTGAGTGCAAGAAAGAGCTCGTTCAGATATCACTACTTCCATATTTGAAGATCAGAAAGAACAAATTATTATGGTCAGATAGAGTAATGAAAGCTTGTTATTTTGGAATTTATGTACATCAACTGCTCTTAATTTACTGAAACTGATTTCCAGGTATACTGTAGGCTGCTCCATGGAGGATTGAATTATGGTCATGTTCTTTCCTTAAAATAGGCAGAATTAAAATAATATTTTACTTAGATTATATACACAGTTCCGACGATACTGCCACGTTCATCTGCGTTCGAGGCTTTATCTCGGTGCGAAAGCATTAAATATTTGCTATACTCATGAATGGAATCTAAATACATTGTTTTCTTCCGTGTTCCAAAATACCGGCCGGGGTGAAATCGAAATGTGTCTTTTCAGGTAGCCAAAAGAGAAAGAGGAAGCGGTTGTGAGGGAATCCTGGCCGAGGGATGCAGTTGGACTGTGCCTTCTCAAGTAGCCCAAAGTGAAAAGGGCTACTTGGAAGCTGATGTGAGGTAATCGTTACGGAGGGATGCAATCTGGCTACTCCTTCTCAGTTTGCCAAAAGTGAAAGAGGATTAATTGGGAAGCGGATGTGAAGGAATCCTGGCCGCGGGATGCAATCGGGCGATTGCCCACTGCGCAAGACCCCGGGAGGCGGGTCGGGCCAGGCCAGGCCGGGCCGGGCCGAAGGTGAGCCTCCGCGTGGGGGAGGAGCAGGAGTTGCCCGAGGAGGGGAGGAGCGGTATAGGGAGGCCGGCCCGCCGCTGACTCAGCCCCGTATTCCGGGTACTGGTTCTTTTGTTCCCAGCAGCGGCAGCGGCGTCTCACGATGGTTTGAAAGGCACAACAAGCGGACAAAATTATTTTGTCAGCTTGTTGTGTTATGTTATTGTTTTGCCTTTATTTTCAATTGCGCTTGAATCACATAAAATTGAAATTTTATACGATTCTAGTGCATTTACAATATGCATAGGGGATAATATTTCAAAATTGTTATCCCTAGAGGGTAGAAAGCTCGCAACTATGAGCAGTAAAGAAGGAAACAGGCGAATCAGTTTTCGAGATTTACGATTCAGAGAAATTTCGAATTAATAAATTATCTTCATTCTCTCGCTTGTGATCATAACTTTCAAACTATATTTTTTACCAACACGTATTTCACACTTTCCTATTTCTTGTAAATTGATGCTTAAGGTAAAAATACTGGAGACAATACATTTGTATTTCTTGTCGTACTTGGCGTCATATATTTGAATGTCATGAAGTTAGATCTTTAGAAATGCAAAAGATGGTAGGAAAGATGTTTGTGAATGTTACTTTTCTAACTCTCACTAACTATATAAATTCAAAATAAGCTCATAATGGAGAGTTTAAGATTAACACAATTAGTAAGGTTGGATCGAGCACGGTATTTAATGTTGTTTACTTTAAAGTACTGCTTCGGCGTACTGCCCCCTTACAATTAATCGCCGTAATGAAACAACTGTCACCGCCAATAGAGCTGGCGGTCTAGAATTCTCATCCAGGCGGTCAGGATCGCTCAGATCTTCTGCTGGTGAAGAAAATACGCCAATGCCGGGCTCGAACCTAGGTCCATGAAGTTACAATTGCGAAAAGCATCTTATTAAAGTAAAATAGGGTCGGTATACAAGTGACACTCACTAAGTCCAGAAAACTTGTTTTGAGATACATCAAGTTGAATTCAATCCTGTTAGACATGTCTTCACAATATCTTTTGCTATAAGTGATATTAAACAGCATCTCTTTACACACAGTTCGTTATGAAATATAGTTTTTAGGGAACAAAAAACCAGCCCCAAAGATAGATGTTTTTCGGTGACCTACGTATAGAAAGAAATACTCCATAATTAAGTACACTCCAACATCAGAACTAATCAAAATAATAAAAAAGTGACATAACCTTATAAATAACTCAAGAACGTCACAAATGGACGTGGTGAGTTCCACTTGTATTTTCGTCCGCTTAGTTACAATTCGGAACATCGTTCGGCGACGTCGGTGGCGGTGGAGGCAGTGGCGGCGGCTCGTTCATTGTGACGAAACGCTCCGCGATTAGCATAGTGCGGCGGTGTGCGTGCCGGCCGAGGGGCGGAGAGGGCGCTGCGAAGCTGGGCGCGGATCGAGTTTCTGGCGTGCCCGAATATTGCGGGCAGCGTAAGGCTCCACGGGAAGAGAAAGGATGAAGAATGGGAGAAAGTGAAACCGAAATAAGTAAGAGACTGGACTGCAGTTTACAAGAAATGTTTCTTGCTTAGGAATTGTTCTTAATAAGTAAGAGGTTTAGAAAGCGTTTGTGAAGAATATTGTTGTTCAATTGTCATTTGTCCAATTGTTTAGCAATATCCAGTAAAAAACGGATGTTGTTGAAGGGGGGAGTACGTCTCTCCGGAAATGTTTAAGTTAATTAGTAGTTTTATTCCATCAGAATATGTCGGTGAGGACATACAAGTGATGCTGTCAATAAGAGTAGAGTTTTACCTCCTTTCGAATACTGATAACGTTCGTAAGAAATAGCATGTCATATAAACGAATAATGTTATCATGTGCAACACACATCAGGATATGCTGGAAGTTCTTAACTTGAGCTAGTTAGCAGCCAGTGACCGTCGCAGGACAATTTCCATTACAGAATTTTACGAGTAGCATTGGATGAATGTGAATTCAGTATTGCTAATGTCAATATAAATTACATTTTTTAATTGTGTTTATATACATTATATTTTTTTAATAAATAGTTCTCTAAGTATATTCCCATAATATATTTTTGAATTCATGATTATCTTCGACAATTACGCAACAATAATAAATTGTGTTTACATTATATCTACATACTTATAAAAAGTTTTGTCCTGAATACATTTCTGTATTCCGAGTGGTGATACTCTTCCTCGCATCCGAGATCTACATCCGCCCCTGTGTTCTAGGGTGGAGCGCTGCCGAAACGGAAGTAAGAGTGGTGCAAAGTTGAAGGCGGACCGTCCGTGCGAACGTGGGACGGTGAGAATGCGAAAGCGCGAACAGGTTTCCGCAGCCTGGAATGCGCCTGAAGGTCACCCAAAGGCGCTGGTGGGCGGGGGAGGAGGCATCGGTACGTTCAATTATTCCGTTTCTTCTGACACTTACTCCCTATTATGAATCACTGCTTCGATCAGACTCTTCCTGAATGTATACTATTTTCTAACACGTAAGAACATGATAGTCAACATAAAGTCCCGCATTGTGGAGAACGTTAGGAATGAAAGATGGCGTGCCTTTCGAGACCTATTTACTCGAATTTTTGTTTTTTCTGTTAGTACGAGGGCTCTCTGATCAAGAGATCACGATCTTAATGAAACAAATTGGTACTCTCTTGAATGTTCTGTTATACCTAAACATCGTGACCAGAAATGACATCTCACCTTGTCGCCACGACCGCAAATTAACAATTGTTGTATTCGAGAATTGAGAGTCGTAATAGAAAATGAAATTTCTGTTCGAAAAAAATCAGTAAAATTGGTATAGGCTAAAAAAACCAGACCCCCTTTAAAGTATAATTTTTAATTACCCATTTAGAAAATTGGGAGTAGGTTGACCGAATCGTGTAAAGAGAAAATGTAACTCAAGTTATAGTAGTACGAGTACATAATTGAGAGCACAAAGAAGGCAAACACGATCCTGGAAAAAGTATTTGTGGGGCCATCAGAGCATCTTTGTGAATATTATCTTGGAGTAAACTTCTTTTACACGTTTTTCCGCTCGTTAACTACCTGTAAATTATCTGGATGTATCTGACATTATCACAATAATCGACGTAATTATAATTATGTAAGAGAAGCAACGAGTAATTATGTCCTGTTTGCGCATTTTCTATTTCGTACACATTACCATTATCGAAGCAAAAGCTGGTCAAAACTATGATCAAGCTGCTGCTGTCGAGAATCCCAGAAGTGGTTAGTGGAATTTTCAACAACATCGCGACGATATTTGGCTGAGGAATATCATGCTGCTGACAGTGGCGATGATGGCGATAGCAATTATGACAACATGGTGACAATAGCGACTGTAATAATGACATCATGAAAACGTCGATGATCGCTGAAAATGGCAATGTTGACTGTAATGAACATTATAGTGGAAAGGATGACGCTGAACTATTTTGCCTTCTAACGTGTATTTTTGAAGCAAAGATAGGCACCTCCCTCCTTTCTTGGGTGATGTGAACCGATAGCAAACTCATTGACAATGGAGGGACAGATGATGGTGGTGTTATCAGTGAGACAGACGTGAAATATGTTTGTGTTCCTATGAGAATTATTGAAACAAAGACGAGCCTACCTTAATTGTCGTGCCGTGAGGACCGGTAAGCTGTGCAAAAACGAGGGGAGTGTGGTCTCGCGGCGAGGCCTCATGGGTGGCACAGCGTGTCGAGGACTACTCCAATATCCCGTTGTCATCAATATCCTTAACAAAGAAAATTTTATGAAAATGATGAATGTGATGATGTTGATGACAATGGAGTCAATAACAACTACGTTGATGTGATGGAGGTACCCGGCTGATGGCACCCGATGGCAACAATGGCGTGATGCTATCAGATTATTGTGACTACGATAATGGTTGACTGTAATTTTGCTGAAGGAAAGATGACAATGACGATATTGATTGCAATGACGATCCTGGCAACACGGATGACGGCAGTGATGTAACATTGGGGCACACAAGGCTCCTAATGCAGGCGGGCCCAGGTAACAGAGGGCCTATTTTTAGGGTGAAGGTTTTGTAAGAAAATATTAATTACTTGATATTTTCTTTGAATTTTGCGATAATAGAAAAAATAAAATATTAAAAACAGTATCTTCTAGAAAAACGATGTTTTCCGCTTCGGTAAATGATGTAACCCTGTTACTAAATCGTTAAATATAATCAGTTCATAAAAAGTTTTCAATATATATACTGTTTTTATTAATAAATCTATATGTTAGTAACATTTATTTCTTATGAAGTAATCACAGACCGATGCATTTGAATTTGTTAAAGAATATTTTTATTATTTAATGTACTAACACTACTTGTGTTTGAAATACAGTTTTATAAAGGCGCGTCCGGATAAAAAGTTTTTTTGCGCCCCAGCCGGTTCGTTTTTCATTCTCGTTTAACTGGGGCGGACGCTACATCTATGGATGTTCGCGATGTTCTTTGTTGCTGAGAATGCAAAAACCTTTACACCCTCAACATACATCTACCGCTTGCACTCGTGCCGTATGGACCGCGGCGTGCAGCGCGCAGGAACGGGCGCGCGTCGGCAGGCGTCGCGGCGGGCGGCGCGGCGCCGCGGGAGACGCCCGCCTGGTGGGCCCGCGCGGCGTGCCGAGGAAGGCGCGGCGCGCGCGCGCATCATTTGCCCGCGCGCTGAACACGCGGCGGACGCGACGCGACGCGCCCGGCGGGACGCTCTGCGGGGGACGCGAAGTGCGCGGCGCGGCAAGGCACGCGCTTCGGCACACGCCACTGACTGGGGAGAAGTGTGCCTGAGCGGCACGACGCAGGTGAAAGTGTTGCAGCCGGACGGACGGTTCCAACGAAGGGCATACAGGAAATTGTTTCTGATTTGTTTTTCCAATCACTAATAACGTTATTGAGATCTTGATTTTGCATCGTTCCGTCGTTCGATTCTTGCAGATATTGGTTGAAGAACACAAAATTTATTACAAACCACTATCAAACACAGACAAGCCAATGGTACAGTTCTTTCTAATGAAGAAATAGATATATACATCTTTAAAAAACCGAGATGCCTGTTGGTTCCTAGTTTATCCTTGACCACGGTTGACATCAGCTCTCGCTCTGATTGCTTATAAACCGGTGTACCGCCGTAACAAGTCCCAGGCGGGGGGAAATCCATTTCTTCATATATTTTAGAAGGCTGAATAAATGTATAGAGCCTGCATATTCCAATGATTAGCTTCAGAGTACGTTATTGTCAAGTATTATCCAAGAGTTCTCTTGTAGTCTATAGTATATAATAGTCTACAAAGGTGTCCCTGCGTATTCTTAAATGTGAAGGTAGAAATGGATAGATATGAGATACAATAACTCACTTATGGATACGTACACACGTAACAGATATTAAAGTAAAATTATATTAAGTTATCTAAAAGCTTGGAGGATAACGAGAAGAATATATTTTAAAAGTAAAGGATTCTAATGGAGGAATTGGTACAATTCGAATTTTGTTTCCTAAAATAGACCCTATACGTCATTATTTTACGCGTGCGAGATATTCGAAGATCCGAAAATCTTAGTATTCAAGGGATCAAGATTTTGAAGATTTGACACGAATAACCGAAAGTTCTCTTTAGAAATCCCCAGTCGCAACCCACCATCAGACGTATGTCGCCACCGCAGCATCTTGACCACGAGCAAGGAGTCGCGGCGACGGCGCACGCAGCGTCGTCTCCCGAAGTGCCTCATCAGTTTCCCTTTATACCGCGCGCAGCAGCGTCGCGGAGATAAACTGCCTCTTAGTCGCGCCTCGCCGCCGATAAACATCTCCTGGACGGTGACTGTCGCGCGTCCATGGCGCCGCCGCCATCTCCGCCTCCGCCACCTCCGCCGCCGCCGCCGCCGTGCCACCCGTGACAAGTCGCCTGCTTGCCTGCCTTCGACGCTCGTTACTGCCGGCGAAACGGCCTAATGGCAGGCACTTTATAGTCCGTGTGCTGCACCGGAGATCCACACGTCCGGAAATATGGAGCCGTATGTGCGTTCGGTTGTGATGGCGGACGAGCGATGGCTGTTTGTGATCAGGTTCTGGTAGGTCTGTGAAGGAGAAAAATAAATGTACGTGTCGTGGATGATTATAGTAAAGTTTCTTGATGTTTCTTGTTGCTGTTCGTGGTTTCAAGAAGGCAATAACGTAAATGCAGTTCCAGAATAAATATTCTCTCTCTCGAAATCCTAAGAAAAACTCAATTTGGAAATTTATAATGATCAGGCTAGGAAATTGAACTATTTCTGTTCACTCCATTTAATTACATTAATTCTTCTCACGCCCACTTCGTTTAAAATATACATTGATTTTATTGGGAATAAATTTTGTAATAATTTGAGCAAAATTTCCTAATCACCAACACGTTTGAGACCCATACCTCTGTTGCACTGTGAAGTTGGATATGCGTACTGTTGTGAAATGGGGCGAGGGATGACAGGATGACATTTGTAACAGGATTTTAAATTATCTAAGACGGAGAAAAAAGAATGCAGTACGTGTCGTGAATTTTTAATGTTAATTGTTCAAAAAGCTATTTGAATAAGTTAGGATCCATAATAAGTTCATGAAATGGAATTTTTAGTAAGTCGAATTTCAATTATGTAACTGCCAAATCACATTTTTAAAACTTTTCTACACCGTACCATTTAATTATATTAATTCGTACATTCGTAATTCGTACATTTAATTACATTAATTGGTACCATTTAATTATTTGATTCTTGCTACATCTTCGATAATAAAATATAAATAATTCATTATTAAATATTTTTATTTTCTTACGAAGAATTGCGTCATTTTCTCAACGGTTTATTAAACAGTCCCAGCTCTTTCGTCCATTCTTGGTATGGTCGTAATGGTGTAGGAGTGATGGCTGTTTGTAATTGGGTTCTGGTGGGTCTGCAAAGGAGAAGAATGAATGTACCTGTCATGGATAATTATAGTGAAGTTCTTGATGCATGTAGTTTATAGTCTCAGGGAAGTAATAAAGATGCCTCCAGAGCGAATTTTGCAACGTTTCTTCGAAAAGCGGTAATTATTCGAGAAAATAAAATTTGATTGGTGCAATATTGAAATAACTTTAATATTTGTATTTATTTAATATTATTTAATGACAATGAACTGACTTCAGATTAAATGTTATTTAATTATTAGAAAATTTACTACATTTTAGTGTTGACTCTTGGATAGATTTTCTTCATTTCTGTCCACGTTAGTGTGATGGGCGAGGAGGAAATGTTGACGTTGAAATTACGTTTGTTAGATATTGAGAAAAAAAATGGAGGAGGAATGGAGTAAGACAAGAGAGGAATAAAGTAAAAGAGGACTGAATGTAATCGCTGAGAACTACAGAAACGAATGTAGTTGTCGTGAATGATTGTTCTAGCTCCTTATTACAGTTGACAATTCCAAAAAGTGATAAATATTAGTCGAATTACTTCTCATTGGTATATAACGATGAAAGAAAATACTCGTTCTTTCAAAGTCACTCTAATGAGTAAGCCTTTATCCTCTTTAAAACATGGTGAGCAATGAAAGACTATTAGAGAGCAGGAAAGATATCTTGAAAAAGCATTCACTTCCTTGCAATCTTTTTGCCAGAATTTATTGCCATGAATGTGTATGAATTAGAGCAGTATTTGAAATCAGAATGAAACATTATACAGAATAATACAACATACGTTATACGGAATTTTTTGATGGAACAATTCTCCGTACTTTCGTGTTTCTTGGAATACTATAATAACAGCAATTTATTTTGAGTTTGGACAAATATGCATATTTTTCATTTAATTGCTCGGTTTTCTCATCTTAAGGCAAATCTAGCATATAATCGTAAGATTTCTAATATTACTTGACATGTAACGACCAGAGGATATTATTTACATCGTGCATGTAATTCTCTACTCAGCAAGCTACCTTATTCAAAATAACTTCCCATCGTTCGTGAAGGTCTTTTCTCACTGCATATGGCCGATTTATTTCCTCGATAACCATGTGGTACCTGGCAGAGGCATTATATTCTTTCGTATCCTTGCGAAGCGGTATGTTACTCCCTCATGCAAAACAGGTTCTATTCCTCCTACCAATTACGAGACGTGTTAAGGACGAACCCATGAAGACGGATATATCGATTTAGAAATCTGCGCTTCGCTGTCAGGCCGGGTTTCAACGCAGAGTCGAAAAGAAAGATGTTCGAAGCCACAAGAAAGAACGAGGCGTCTGATCATAAAGAGCGTCACGAAAAAACACGAAAGAGTTGGTCGGCGGTTAACCAAGAATCTTGTCTTCTCTGCAACATGCCGGCAACTGCCACCGCGTTCCCACCTTGATACCTTGCGACGCCGTATAATTTCCTCGACGAGGCCGGAAATAATCGTCCTCTGCCTTCTTTGGTCGCAGGAGAAGCCGCTTTGCTCGTCAACGTCATTGTTCCGCACCGCTCACTTCGGGACGGAGACACAGGAAGGATCGCTACAGTGGGCTCGTAAGCAAATATCGATGCGCATAATGTTCATAACAACGTGTACGATATCATCGAATGTAAGCGCGCATGTGCCACAAAGAACCATTGACAGTTGGAATGAGATGAATATGGAACGAGAAAAATTATTATTATTATTATTATTATTATTATTATTATTATTATTATTGGCGTGCAGGCCATTACTGACCAAGGTACACAATTAACGTGTGTAATTTTTTCAGGATAAGATTTTCAGCTGTATCCCTTAATAAGTCAAGGTTGTAACGCCTTGAAGTGTGAATTTTGAGATAATAGGATGATGATGAGGGGTGCGGGGACAATTACAAATACGACCATGTCCACACAGGGCTCGAACGTGCAGCCTCCTCGGCGCAAATGACGGCTGCCGCAAACGTCTGCGCCGATTTTTATTATAAGTATAATAATAA
>BOPP01000095.1:641336-667804 GCA_017312745.1 Gryllus bimaculatus
ATAGACGAGTAGATGCTGCGTGGGTCGATTCTGGCCGCGCAGAGTCGGTTGACGGAAGTGGGAGGGGAGGGATGGTGATGTGTGACGCCGTTCCCGAGCGAGACGGCGGGCCCTCCGATAGCGTCGATTATGCACTTGGCAAACGAACTTCACAAGTTTTGAAGAGTACTAACAATGCCCTCGCTGGCGTGGTGTAACAAAAGTTTCCCTCGCGCCCAGCCCTGCACTCTTCCCAAGACTTTCAACGGCGCCCGCCCCCGCCACCCGCCTCGGGCCGCTGCCTTTTTCCACTGCTTTGCCCGCTTAGGCCCCCGCACCACCTCCTCCCGTTTTCCTCCATCCTGCGCGCGTCTTGGGGCCCGCGGGGTGCCGGCCTCGAACCGCCCTTCGCCGCTCTCGATACCAACCACCTTCCACACCCCCCCCCGTTTGCCTGCTCTCGAAACCCTCCTCCACCCTGTCCAAACAAACCGCTTCCAACCAACCCCTTAAGATCCACTCCCACTGGTCCCAAGCATGCCGCGGGCGTAAATCGACCCCCTCACTGCCCCGATCTTAAATCAAATGCCCCGACCATCGTCTCCGCAGTCCCCCTCCTTGTCTCCATCCTCTTCATCGTCCCCTATCACCCTTGCCCGGCCCCTCAAACCACTTTCAATCGTCGAGGGCGCGCACTGCTCTGTTCTAATCCTTTCCTCGTTTCCCTCCGCTCTGTTCATCCCCTTCAGGCCGTTCTTCCCGCCACAGCCTCATTATCCCCTTCCGCGCAATCTTTTTCCTTCCTCTCGCTCTATTATCGTCCCGCCGTCTAACTCACACACAGCTTACACTTAATGCCCTAACATATGTTTGGAGAGGACCAGTCGGGAGCTTTAGAGCTTGTTCCCCCCGGTTTGTTGGCAGTGCCCTGGCCTAAATGAGAGGATACCGGATGTTGAAACCCGCAATGCCGATTGTGTATCAGTTGGCGCCCGGCTATTTTCGCCATCCTTGTTCGGGGAAGGGACAGCCGCAAACTCTCGTGATGAGGACGATGCAATCATTTACGAGCATAGTTGTTGACGCGCCTTGAAAAATCACCGGCCTCCACGCTTTCCACAGAACGCAGTCCCCGACCGCCCAATCTCAAATAGCTCCCCCTCTCTACTGTCCCCCCTCACTGCCCTGTTCGGCGCGCCGGACTCCTGTCCCGTACCACCACGCCCCTTTCGTCACGATAACCAGGTCATCGTCTTCATCGGGTTCCCGCCGGGACATGCCGCCTGACATCGTTGCTCTCCTCCTCGTTGGTTCGCCTTCTTATCGTCCCCCTCATCCGTACCGCTCGCGAGGAAGCCTTTCCACCCGGTTGCTAATGTTGGAGAATTGTATTCCTTAACGTGGGGGCCAAAGAGGTGGTGCCGGGCTTGGAGAATTTTTCTTTCGTGGCGGGTGAATGTGCGACGGCCTCTGGGAAGCGTGACACTTGTTAATTGGAACTCCAAAGCGTAACTGCAAGTCCACCTTCAGATCATTTTACCTTTGAAAATGTTTTTAGCGAAGTTCAAGTGAGACCTTCCAATAATATAGAGAAATACGAGGAATTTGTTTTTTGGTAGATCAGCCCCATAATCGGTTTCCGGTTTCTTGTTTTAATTAAGTTAGTACAAAAAATAATTCTTGAATTATTTTTTCCTGATATAAGACACCCCATTGAATTGTTAACCATCTCTTAAATTCTGCGACTGGCTTGAAATTTGCAGTTTTCGATTTGTGAAAGGAATTAGTTCGAGTAACAGGTGCTCGTTGAATTAAGTGACATCAACTGAATATCTCGTCTCGTTTTCAAAATTACATTACTTTTCTTGGGGCAAATTTGTGGCGACGCTCAGAATAAAAAAGTCAGTAATAAAAATCCATTATTTATTCGAGTTTGAATATTTTTCTTATAGTAAAGCCCACCTCGTTTATGAAGTATTTTTTCTCTTCAGATCCAGGAATCATGAAACATTTAAAGTATCTTTCCAATTGAAAGATTATCTCTTGATTTTTGGCCAAATTTAACGCTATGAAATATGATGTTTATAATTTACTCTCACAAATATATATTATATTATATAATATATAGATATATATATATATATATATATATATATCTATATATATATAATCTTCTTATAAATTATATGCGTTATGGAAATTGATACTTCTTGTTTCAATGAAAATTCATGACGTAAAGCATGTATCTTTGTTTAGTTAATTTCACGCTTAAAGACGCTATAGAACAATTATAATTTACTCAATTAAACTTCAGAGAAATGGTTGTTTTTTTCCGCTAGCACATCCAGCAACACAGACAGAAGACTAATTTATGAAGAACCAGTCGATGTAATAACGAATCTTAAAACCGCTTGATAATGCAGCGGACACTCCCAATCAACAACATTTTCCGCGCGAGAAAGATTTTGAAAAATTTCACGGAATCGAGTAAGAGCCCGGCGGTCTAAAGTTCGTTAATGTGGGAATTACCCAGTCGCAGATTTAAGAGATGGTTAACAATTCAATGGTGTTATATCAGAAAAAATATATTCAAGAATTATTTTGTACTACTTAATTAACAAGAACGGAAACGATATGTGTGCTATTACTCAACAAATTCTCGTATTTCTCTATAATTATTGGAGTCTCATTGAACTTCGCTAAAATATTCCAAGTAAAATGATCTGAAGGTGACTTGCAGTTACGTTTGGATTGTTCCATTAACAAGTGTCACGCTTCAGAGGCGTCGCACATTCACCCCGACGAAGAAAAATTCTCCAAGCGACCACCTTTGCACGTTAAGAATACATCTCCAACATTAGCACCGGGGTGGAAGGTGCAGGGGTACGATGAGGGGACGATGAGAAGGCGAACAACGAGGAGGAGACGATGTGGCGGTGTCCCGGGAACGATGAGACGATGGACTGGTATCGTGAGGGGCGGTGGTAGGGAGGAGTCGGCGCGCCGAAGGCAGTGAGGGGACAGTAGAGAGGGGACTATGAGATGGCGGTGGAGCTGTTTGTGGAGCGTGGGGCGGTTTGATTTTTCAAGGCGCGTCAACTATGCACACACCCCACAAGAGAATTGTTTGCGTGAGAGAAGTACTCTCAGCCCACTTCGTTTAAGACCATTGAGCACTTCCACTATGAGACTGGTCTGGCGTTTCACCTCGAGTGGGACCGCGAGTAGGAATATGGAGATGAGGCATGGCGTACTGGAATGCCACACAGAGTCGTGCGGTAGATGCGAGCGGCCGAGAGCCGGGCGGCGCGGCGCGGTGCATATCTGAGATAGCGTGGCGGAAACGTGGCTCAAGAGCGGGCGGGTCGTGGGTCGGCGCCGATGCTTGAGAGAGCCCATCCCGAATAGCGGAGGCTGCCTCGCGGACTGGGGCAGGGCGTTTCCCGGGGCGGGGGAATGGTCGAGGACGAGCTTCCGGCCTACAGTGCGTGCTGCACGTCCGAGGAGGTTAGGGAAATATGGCGACTCGAATTATTCCACTCGGGCGCGTTGACTCGTAGCAGATTCGCGTCCTCATGCAGTCGTTTTGGAAAAAGAGTGAGTGGCGCTGGCAGAGGAGATGGAACAAGAACTTGAACAAAGAAACTTTCTTTGCTGACAGCTCAGAAATAAATAACTGCTAATGAACGGACAACTTTCTATATGGAGATTAAAAATGGAATTTGAACACTTATATGCTAACGTAGACTGCGAAATATCAAGTGCATTTTCATTCTGTGTGCAGATGAACAAAAGCATATATGGTTATTTTACTTAACTCAAGATGGAATTACATGACTGATTCTCGATTAGAACGTTCATGGTAGTAGTATTTAAGAAGAGTAGTGATTTTGAAAAGAAGTCGAATTCATCGTCAGTGCGCTAATGTTTGCTGTAGGAAAATATATAAGGGATTGAGATTATGTTGATGACTAATGTAATTAAGTCGAATATGGATGTACATCCTGGTGAGGACGGAAATTCGTTGTCACGATGAATGTAGTTTTCATATAAAATGATATGCTTGCTCTCATTAAAATTTTCTCGGTGCACTAACGATGTACACATGAGGAGGTATAGCTAAACTGATATATTGATTATAAACGGAGTATAAACAGAAGATGTCTATTATGAAAATAAGTCCTTAAAGAGAGAGAACTGTTGTCCACTGTTCATCATATGATCGCCATTATGTAATTTATAAACATACACCAGACGAAGCTTAAAATATGGTGAGCTATTGGGATGGTGATTGATGGACGAAATATATGAGTTCAATAGAGTCCTCGAGTCACGACTACATATTATTATATGATAAAAAAACTAATATAGAGAGACACTATGAAAACAATGGTAAAAAAGTCAAAACACCTACAACATTATTATTTTTTGTGGTACAAAACCTCTTTGCCTTCCATATATTTCAAATGTCGAGAGCAATGACAGACACCTCTGCCATAACCGCCCACTTCTTTATTGAATTTTGAATTTTCATAGAATATTGTGACAACCTTGTATTAGACACACCGAATGAAAAATGTTGCCTTGTATGGTAAATACTATGCATTTTCTGTTTTACTGCTACCATTCAGAACTGGCGTCGTGAATCCATAAATGTTATGTTTTTACAGTCAATGCTTTTGCCTAATTTATTTTTTATTGTGAATGTCTAAATTAGTTTCTTGTATCAAATCTTACATTATCGGAACTAACATCATAATGCTTTTCATGGTCTTCACACCTTAGGACATACGAAGCAGCTATGCATGCCATCGTCACTACATCCACGCAGTGGCTTGCTGAAGATGAGTAGGATGATTAGTTTTACTCGAACGCAGGGATATAAGGCAAAGAAGCTGCTTCTATCTGCGCGCACGTGGACTCTGTCACCGTACCGTTCAAATTCAAACTTACATCGTTCTGAAGAACTACAACTTCATTTAAATTTCGATTTTAGTTACGAATAATAAACTATTTGCTATTGTAAAACTTATCTCCGTCTACATTGTTTGCTGCTCTTAGAGTAATGGAACGAGTGATCGTGAAGACGGTCGTACTTCATTTGTAACTTTGAAGGTCTACTGTTGATCAACAAGGCGTCATTCAGTTTGGGAATGAGCATCCGCTTTACTGGATTGTGGGTCCGCACGTGTCTTCCGAGTGTAACGATATAGATGCCGGGAGAATATTACAATGCTAAGTTTGCACAATGCAAAACCATTCAGCGAAATAAGATAAAATCTACATTCCACGCGCGCGGTGACTCTTCATTCTCAGAGAAATAACAAGTCCATATATCAATTCCGGGAAGCCTACGAGAACTTAAAAACAGCGCCTGTTCCTGAGGGGAGGTCTCACACACCGCGTTTCTCCGAGAGGCCGCGGCGCTGTTCATCTAAGTTGGTCTTCCTCGAACTGCACCTCTCTCACAAGTTCCTTTTTAAAGGAAACACATACCCCACGTACGGCACGCGCCGCGCTCACTACGAGCGAGAGCATTCCTTTGATCTACGCTCGAGAGCCATCCCTACGGCTGCGATGCCAACCGCTTTAACGCAAACCGACGTGCGGTGCCTGCGGGTTCGCGCGATAAGAAACAAAACACGGCCGGCGGCGCGAAGGCGTTTCGTGCGTCGCTCCTCGGCGGTGGCTTCGTCGCGCGGCGTGGCGCGGTAGGGGTGGGGAGGGGTAGCGGCTGGAGGGGGAAGGGAAGGGCGCCGCTCCTTCGATAACCGTGTGCGCTCGCTGGAAATAGAGCGCTCGTCCGCATTTCGCTGTTGTCAACCGCATTTTCGCCTCCGCGCACTGACTCAGCAGGCCGCCCCGCCCCGCCCCACCACCAGGCTTTACAAATAAAACAAACATACTATGTTTTATGCGTTGTATTGAGTTTGGCCGTATCATCACCCGGCCAACGCCCCTCTCTGCGACGTCGAAGTGTTAACTGCCTCTACTGCCCTTTCCTGGCGGCCCTTAGCACTAAATATTACCTTTCGTCGTGCAAAATTCAATGGCCCAACTTTCTGAATAGCCTACTTATGACAATGTCCTCTACTATCTAAACTTCACCCTTCTGTGGGATCCTCGGAAAGAGAAGTTCCTTAATCTATCAATCCTACAAGGAAGATACAGTATTGCAGAAACTTCATTCTGTTGTAGTAACTTTACACAAACGTGCTGGATTGTCGTAGCAATTACTGTTAATTCTTTTTTAACATATAACCCCTGCATATAAATGAATAGAAAGGGAATCTAAACGAAGAGAAATAATATCACTACAAAAGTACTTTTTTGACGAACTTTCTTTCCTTCAGGAATGTTTTTTTAAATCGAAACTCCATCAAATGTACTATCAATCTCCAACATTCTCGAACACTGCGTTCAAGCGGACTATTAGGACTGTTCCTTCACTTTTCCAACATGCACAACAATTAACATGCCGAGAGCATTCATTTTTTTAAAATGTCAAGTTTGTAATACCATTACTTCTTTCCGCTAGGAACACCTTCATTCACACATGAATGAGAGTGATCCAGGCGCTTGCGTGCCTAGAAGTTCTCGAATGATATCGGCTGTCTTTCTTACCATCATTTCCCTTTCTCCTAAGAGTTTTAATGTTCAGGGACAAATTATTCTGAATATGTCAATTACGGTATGGTTATTATCGATATCTTTACTTTAAGCACGGAACAAGCGTTATTCTTGAAAACTCGAGTTGAAATGTCAAAGGGCTTCAAGATTTTGACCAGGTCTCACAAAGCTTCACCAATATAAGGTAGAATTTATCTTATATGAATATCATTGAAATCGACATAGTAGCAGCAGCATGAACTAATAACCAAACCTGTTCGTCCAATGTAATAAGTTTATTAATATAAAATTTAAAATTTTATAATAATTTAGATATTATATTTTACATAGGGGAAGCCTCACGAATGTTATAGTAAAAGAAATCTGTTTCAATTTACTCAATCCTGAATTATTATCAATACTAGGACATACAAGAGCGACAGATTTTAATACTTCAAAATTAGAACTTCAGCTTCAAAAGTATATGTTTTTAGATAGAACGTGAAAATGGAATTTTACTTTAATCATAATTGGAAATGAAATAATGAAATTGTACTGTCTAAAGAAGACTCTAAGAAATAGCAGACTTTTGTATTTAAATTAATGGCTTCATCTTCATCATCATCATCATGGGTTAAGTCATTTGCTCGTCTAAGGGATCTTTCTCCATTTGTGTTTCTAACACAAGCTTGTCACTTATTTGATGAACCTATTGGAAATATGTTAGCATAGATCTGTAGGCAGTGTTAAAGAGAATAATTCCTCTGTAATTTTACAGTCACTTACGATTTCCCTCGCTCAATATTGAGTGTGTTGTTTCCTCCCTCCTTCATCTAGGATTGTAGGTATCCAACAGGCATGTACAGAACATGTACCTACTTCAAGTCATGAGGCCCGTGCGTAAATCGCTCTATAGTTTAGTCCGCACTTATTGTTTTAAATGTGTCACTTCCTCCAGAGTCCTGTATTCTAAGTTGGGATTCGTTATAAGTGAACTGCTCTAGGAACCCACCTCTTCTTCTTCTTCTCTCTTCTTGCTTTCTCTTCTCTTTCTTCTCTCTTATCTTCGTCGTCGTCTGCGCTGCTGCGTTTGAGGAGCATAATTGCTTTATAAATACTCTCTTTCCACTCCCTATCTCTGCGAATATTTTTTAATGGCACGAAGTGTCTTTTTCTTCAGCATTTAAATGTTTGCAAAACTTAATTCAGTATCAGCGCACCATGCTGATCATGTACTATGGCGTTATATTATAATCCCACCTTCTTCCAATTAGTTTCTTACTGTCCTCATTTTTACTAAGACTCGTTTTTGGTTTGAAACAAATTTTGTCGCTAGGTCAGGTGTGACGTCGTAATTTAATTGATCAAAGAATGAAAACGCGCACGAACTAAGATTTAACGATAGAGAAGCATCCATGGCAGCTGGGAGAAAAATAAGAGGAAAAAGAGAAGAAAAAAAGGAGAAGCAGGCAGAAGTCGTCGATAGAAGGAGAAGAAAGAAGGAGGTTCATAAAAAGGAGGAAGAAAGTGAAGAAAAGGATTCTCATTGAATGCAGGAGTAAGAAAAAAGAGGTTTATGAGAAGAAAAGAAAGAAGGGTCTCAGAAAAAAAAAAATAGATGGAAGAGATGACGCTCATGAGAAAAGAGAAAGGAAAATACAAAGGTTCGTGGAAGAAGAAGAAGAGAAGAAGAAGAAAAGAAAGAATGGAGAAAGAGAAGAACGAGGTTCGTAGAAAGAATCGGATAAAGGAGAATAGGTTCGTAGAAGAAGAAATAAAGGGGGAAAAGTCAGGTATTAACCCCATTTTTCTGATTAAGTTCGTCCTTCTTTTAACAGCGTTTACCATCTCCTATGCCAGTTGCCTTCTGGTTCGAAGAGCCCAAGCTCCCATCTGCGCTGGCCGCGTGCCGGGCCGCAGCCGCCTCCCGGCGGGATCTGAAGCGAGCGCCTTCTCCGCGCAGCCCCCTGCGCACACCCGCCCGCCGTGACTCCTGTGCGCGCGCCTGGGAGTGGGATGATACGGGCGGGCTCCCGGCCCGCGCAAGCCAAGCTCCGGAATACCTGCACAGTGACCATGACGCCATTGCCAAACTTGCAAGTGCATTTCCTTTGTCCACGAGTCCCCTTCAAAGTGTGACGATATACATAGGCATGTAAGTCGAAACTAAATAGTTCACACAACAGAATTGATTATTACGACTTGGACGATTGAAATTTTGACCATTTACTTTACTTATGAAACATATTTGCAATTACTACACACACAACAGCGCGCGCACACCGCACAAAACATTCCAAACAATTCACTTGGAAACCAGTTAAAACATACTAACCCCCTATGAATACAATATATAATTAAAATAGTTAAACATAAATAATGATGTTTAGTTACGTCGGCCGAAAATGTTTCTGAGGCCAATCTAGAAAGAACAGTTATAGTTGCAATTCACATACAAGAAGTAATTATATCCAATTGTCTTTCTGATGTAGCACGTAAGGACGGACGAGGTAGTTAAATAACTTTCGTTTTGTATTCCTTCCCCAAACAATTTCCTTCTGGAGAAGTGGAAGTTGAATTCAACAGGCTCTCTTTTAGCGAACAGAACGAACGTAGACGACTTCACGAAGCGAAGTCAAATTGGCACCTTCCGAAGCTGTGCTTTTCGAACATATTGAACTGATTCAGGTTAACACTAATTCGATCACCTTAACTGGCAAAATGCAAAACCCTTTATTTACCTTCTTCAAACATTACTATTACGTTAAAGTATCAATCAAAAAATCACTTCTCTGGAATGAACACCACGATATGAAGAGCGAGTACGGGACACCAGAAGCTGACAGGGCCACTTTGCCACCGTGGAGCGTACCGAGTCACCACATTTGTCGCGGTGCGGCTCTAACGGGCGCTCAGGCTACCGACGAACTTAATATGCACGGGGTCTGGTTCCCCGCCCCAGCCCTCCTCCTTCTCATACCCCGCCCCATCCTAACCCTCGGTCCCCATGCAGTCGCAGCGCAGTGTACGCGCGCCAGAGATGCCGGCTGCCCCCTACCGCCCCTCATTGTTAATTCCGCGGCCCCAGCCTGTCTCCTGCCCACGTGCTACGCACCCAGAGGAGACAGCTGCCACCATTCGGAAGATGGCTGTCCCACCAGCCCGCCCCCTAACATGCGGTTCGGGATTTGGACTCCTTAGTTGCGCCACCTCAGTGAACAGCTTTTCCCTCTTCATGCGGGAGGGCGCGCGGCATGTGGCACTCTTATTTTCAACTGGCCTCTGCTCCAATGGATGAACGTAAGATACAGAGATCCCATCCGACGTCGAATGCAGCATATTTAAGCTGCTTTTTCATCCTATCGTTTCTTTTCGTATCAGTAATTTGCCTGCGTATTAGTTTATCAGAGTAAGGAACGAGTTTATAAAGAGAGATTTTGAGTGAAAATATTTGGTAGGCAAATTTGACGAGAGTAGATATAAAATATTATAAATTACAGACTTTCCTGACACATCAAACGACAACCTCGCTTTGATTCAAATATATCGGGTTGATTACTTTCATAAAGGTAATTCTGAAATAAAGGTGGATAGTGTCAGCGAGGCAAGAACCTAACTGCATAGCTTCCAGTTCTACCTGAAGATTAATGTTATTTAATGTATTAGATAATTTCTACATTTTAAGTGTTGACCTCTTGATTGGATTTCTTCATTTATGTTCCACAGTTAGTGTGATGGCCGAGAGGAAATGATTGACGTTGAAATGGAGGCGCTGTTTGTTACAGATATTATATTGATGGCATATAACAGAAAGGATTTCGAAGTCAGAGAGGAAACTGCGAGAATATTATATGGTACGATAACCCCTATCAAATAGCACGAGGAATAAAGTACAAAGAGGAACTGAATGTAATCGCTGACGAATCTACAGGGGGCAAAACGATGATGTTCACGCCGTGCTCCAGTCTTGGCGACTTTATGAGTTTACGTCTCCTGAGGCTCCCCTATATTACAGTGAAGTATACGAAGGAGGTCCATTATTAAAAAGTTTAATGATAAGTCACTTTTTTTAGTTTTGTTCGTATACTTTATTCATCTTTAGACATATGGATTCCTGGTAAACGAGTTGAGAAGGAACATAATACTCGTCTTATGTCCATGAATATGATCCTTTCTATTTATCAGAAGTTCATCTTTAATATGGCATCTTTCTTATGAGATAGTTTAATAAATGTGAACATCATTTTAATATAGCTTCCTTAATAACAGGTGAGCTTCCAAAAATGAACAAATATAGCATGTCCAAATTACGGATTGTGAGACGTTCTATGCAGTTTAAGTATCACATGATATCTTGTGCGAGACTAGACATTGCAGAAGAGGCGATTCAAATCATCGCGATTTAAAGGTCAGGTTTCTTCTGAATCCTATGACAGCTCGAAAATTACCCAAAAGTTTGCAAAGTCTTGAGTTGAATGACACAGAAACTGCAAGAATTAGCCTCGATTGACAGCAAATGTAAGTCGTATAATCCAACAGCTGGATTGGTTACAATTTTGAGTTTATGGCTTATGAAATAAAAAATTACGGTAATGATTCTTTGTAATTTTAGGAACATTTTAGAAAAAGCATTAATGAGAGCAATTTTAAGGAATCATATTTGGCCATGTGGTATAAGCCATGCAAAAACAGACGCCTTCCACGAACATTACCACTAACTCGACAGGCACTCAACGATACAACATATCGACGCGCAGAATCACTGGCACTGTTCTAGCGAGCGGTCATTTCTATGGCTTGCCCTCGCGCGAACGCCGCGCTCGCGCTCGCGCGGCGCCGCGCCGCGCAGCGCCGCGCCGCGCCGCGCGCCCCTGCTGCCACCGAGGCGACATGTCGCTTCGCTCCGCCCCGCCCTGGTCACGGCCTCGTAAACCGTATTATTTAACGAGACAAGAAGACCGACGCGGAGTCATAACACTTTCTCGCTGCCCGTACTTTCCTCAGCGCTGCGTGCCGCTCTTCCTGAGAATACTAGCGTGTCATACTGACCTACCGAGACACACGTTTCCATTTGAGCGCTCTGGGCTCAAAAGAAGATCATGCATAGGTCTTTGTCATGATTGCTACGAAGATGCTGGCTAAATACGGCTTTTACCTTTCGCCGTACAATCTCGTAGATCAGGCGAGATATTCGGCATAGTAGCATAGTATATTTTCTGAGCACAGAGTGTACGGAGATTTAAGTTGTTGTACAAACACGTCCGGGTCGGTGACCAGTGTGCAGTATACAACAGCTACGCAGAGGAATCTATTACGAGTCGCCCCGTGCGTCAAGGAATCGCCGAAGCGAGAGGGTGGGAGATTGGGGGCGTCTCTTCAGGCTGCGCATATCGCCACGCGTTGTAAATGCTCCTCTAGCATCAAATAACTTGGACACTAATCTTCACGAAGTGTTCTTTCTTATCATCACATCCACTATCACTGAGAGTATTTACGTAATAATAGACGAATTGGTTATGGATACACTTGCGAAAAGAATCGAGATATCTGCTTATTTTTGTGTACCGAGTCTAACACCACCCAGTTAGGATCTCAAGATGCCGTGGAACAAAGGCATTCATATTTATTTTTTACGTGACTCCCTGACGCGTTCGGATTACTACAAAATACAACCAGGTGTGCTAAAACATCAACACCATCCCGAGGTAACCTCCGAAAATCTGAGTCAAGCCCGACTGCAATATGACTCTTAATATCGAAGCTCCGCGAATATTGAAAATGAATCTTTTATATTCTTTTTTGTAGGGTATCGTTTGAAGTAACTATCTCTGGGCAGGTTTTTCACAAATTGCTGCTTTAAATTGGCATCAAAGGGATTTATGTTTATTCGCTACTTTCCAAGTAAATGACTCAAGGCCTTATAAAAATAATGCCACACCCTCAGGGTGGCGCTCGCAAGTGACTTGGTGCGCAAATACAGGTTTTCCTATTTCATGCTGGCTCCACGCCTCACAAGCCCTAAAATACTTTTTAAACAAATAATGTAACGTTATAGATCAGATTATTCTATGTAAAGGTACAAGAAAAACACTAAGCATTCATAGAAAGGCAATTGTACTTGCGTTTATAAAGTATTAAACTTAAGTCAACAAAGTAAAAAATACATTTAATGAAACACACATCAATATTAAAATATTCTTGTAAGAAAACAAAACGAAAATCCATGCCGCTTTGCGACACTATATGCTCAGGTGTGTCCATCTGCCCGCTCTTGTCTCTGCTACCCTAACGCTCAGAGAAGAGACAGAATCACTGGCGCTATCTCATGGAACATAGGTTCCTTAATCAGATTCTCGCCGCCAGTGCTTTTTCAACACTACTCCAAAGAGATCGCTTCACAACACACCGCAATAGGATCTGCAGATCAATATTCTAAAGTAGGGGGAGTACCACGTATATTGTAGAACCACCCACAAAGACATGATCATGATCGGCGGTAACGACTTCCAAACAAATGAACATATTTATCTATCTATGTCTTCTCTACGCACTACATGTTCCCAGGTGTCAAACTATGCACGATTACCTCAGACCATAAATAGAATTTTGACGGGTAAATGAGTTAAATAACGGCGTGAATGTTCTCACCTAATACACTGATGGCCATCACGAACATCACAAATATCTGCGTTACGAGCCGAGATAATATATTTTCCTTTTCGACGAGGTAACACTTTTTGATGAATACATATGGAGCATAGTTCGGGTCTCTTAGCTCCTACATGAGCTCCTAATTCCGTTCCAATTTGAGTTGAAAACATCTAGAGTCTTGAGGAAAAGATAAGTACAAGCTAGACTATTTTGCTTCAGTAAATTACACACTAAAAGAGACCATAAAAGACAAGAAGTAACAATGTAGGTAATGCGCGTTCATACCGAGGCTAAACTAATTTTTTCACGGCGATTTCTGGAGAAGAGACACTTACACATGATCGCGAGCCACACGACAGGAAAATGTTCTCTAATAAGCTGGTTCTCAAACTTTTCGATACACGTCATAAATATTCCTACTACGTTAATCGAGAATAGAGCGCCGACACCCTTTTCATGACATTCTCCATCGGTAGCCAGAGGACATACGTTTTGAGTATTGGGGGTATCATTCCATTGCGAGAGATAGGCAGGATGTACGATCTTGCACAGAGAGAGCCCGCATGATCGGCGCGCAGGGAGATAAAGAACCAATTTTTGAAAAAGCATCGGATTTTATTAGAGAGTGGATTAGAGCATATAGTTACAAGGAAACGACGACAAAAATTTGAGGTCAATAGATATTCCTATTGATTATTATTATTATTATTATTTATTATATAATTGGCGTGCAGGCCCCATGTACTTCAGGGGAACCACCACCTAATATTTGAATTGGCCACAAAATAAACGTTAGAATGAAAATTTCTTTTTTCTAGAGACGACCATAAAGAAGTTCGTCTCTCAGCTTTATGTAAACACGACCATTCAAAAGAGAGACTTAAAGTAGAATTTTCATAGGTACTAGGTTCTAACAAGCTGCATGAAATGGAGAGAGAGTGTTAATATTTGAGATAAACGCGATGAACGCCTTCAAGAGTTTTTTGAGGTCGGCAGTATTGGCCGTGGGAGGATGCAAACTTACAACCCAAGATACTTCTTAACTAGTCCATTGGCAACACGCGACCAATCTGTTAGATTATTCATTTGATCCGCCAACACATTCTGAGACTAAAATACTTGTAGCAGACTACAACATGCATACAAGAGTTACGCAAATCACCGACGCTGCACGTCTAAAGCATCGAACATGCGAGCCCGAGATTGTTAGCTTTATTGTGTAAATAATATAATAGTATTATTAATAAAAATACTTCATATACGACACTTGAGTTTAAGTAGAGATAATTATTAATGTATATTAATTAATTTATATTATGATCCTTCATCTTTCTATATTGTGCGCTAGAGATGAACTCATGCCTCTTCGACTATTCTATCTCAACCCGCGACGTACCCCGAGCGCCGGGCGTACACAAATCTGGAATTAACAAATCCACGAGTGTGTAATTATTCGCAGGATCAGCCTTTTGTCAGCTGTAATCCTTGGATTACACGAGGCAGTCATCTATACAACGAGACAAATGGTACCACTTGAAGTGTGAATTTTGCGTTCGAGAGAGATGAGGTCCAGCCACTTGATACAGAAGAGAACCAATTGCGCAATGACATAACCAACCATAAAGTCTAGCCGGCGACATCCGAGAGTGTCCGGCCTTACGCCACAAGGTTTGACCCGAAAACTGCCGCCCGTCGCCCAACTAAGCGCGCGCGCGGGGACAATGGCAGGGAGCGGCAAACGCCGGCGGGCACGCGGAGAGCGACTATACGCGGCGCCTAACGGGGCCCCGCCTCGGGACACTTACCCAGTCTATATTCAGGAGCGTGTGAGCATATAATTGAATCATCACGCTTCACATTGAGTCCCAGTTAGCGAGTCATGATGATAAGGATTCGACTTGATTAATATATATGACCTGATTCATGCTTGTCCAAGGCCGTGCACGACTTCGCATAAAATGTTTAGTCACTCAGGTGACACGCCCCGCCCTCTTCTCTATCTCGACTGAAAAAAGCAAGGCCGATCTCACGACGCGCTATAACTCTGCCAGAGAAGGAGTATCCGCCTCGCCCGGCCCGCCCGCCCCGCCCGCCAGCCAGCCACAACATTCGCCCGTCTATATACTCCTAAGGACTCCTGTGCGCGCCCATAACCCAGTACACTTCGGATCTCTGCGAGTTACAATTGTTCAAACCTTTGGTATCATCATCACAAAGTATCAGACACGAGCCGACCAGAGTACCCGGACGGGTACCTGAGATACCGATGATGACCGACGAGACCCAGAGCACCAGGAGACTCTGAGAGCGTATCGGAATGTAAACACTTACACCGATACCCCTATTGTACTCGAAATTCCGCACGACCGTTCTCTACTACGCGAACTCATACATGTTCGCGCGCGCTGCAAATGGCCGGTATCCCTGCCTCTATGCCCACTTCATCGTGCAAAGATATATCTGCCACTCTAATTTTGTTTCTGCTCGGTCGCCTTTCACCTCAAACTAATGTAATCCAACAAGTTCATCGATACACCACCCGCCTCGCTTCCTCGCCTTGCGTAAACAATATCACCAATAATGCATGCTAGAGCGCTGCCGCTTATTGATCTGGCCTTTACGGCTCCTGCTAATTTGCAACTGACTTCTCCCCGCTCTCCACTGCCGGCCACTTCCCTCAAGTTTTCACCGCGACCCCTCGTTGTCTACCTCCCCGCTGACTCGACACCTTGCTGACTACACGTGTTGAATTTTAGGCCTATTGATTGTCCTTGACGACGCAAATCTGTACAAACACTCCATGCACGAACCAAGATAAGTCGGCGTATATAAGCGTTTCCCGCAAATTACTCAATAGAGAGTTACAGTAACACCGCAATACCATTTGCTTATGTAATCTACCGCACACACCATTCTATTCAAACTCATCATGGCCAAGATGCCCTCAAGTCCTAATGCACTGCCTCCAAAGCTAGCTCCCGAGCCCTCCTTCGCGCTGGCTCTCCGAGTCACTCAATGATCTATCTAAATCCTCCTCCAAATTATTTGTAAATTCCTTTAATATACATTCTTTCAGGTTCATCCAAAATTGGCGAATTGCGGCCCGCCTGAGCCTGCGCCCCACTTTCCATGATTGCTGCTCCTACTCAACGCTGTTTCGACCTTCCTTAGAGCGATCACAACCTGCCCTACTATGTCCATCACATATAAACTTCCACTATCATCCGCCACAGATTTTTTGATGCGTATCAACCGAACGAACTATACTTTCCGCGTTCTTGATTCATATTTGTCCTCATCCTCCGAGAACTCACCATTGGCCGTATGGTCTGCACTCCCACACCGCGTCCTTCCTAATCTCTCCTTCTTCCAGCTTCGCCGCTCTTACCTCCATGCCGTACCTACCTATGATACTCCAATTCGCAGAGCTTATCAATGCTTATCAGTGAGCTGAGCCTGGAGGAAGCAAAAGATTGCAATCATGTCTCACTACATCATGCTGAGACGCAACGAGCGCGAATGCGCTAAACCTTAAACTTTTTTTATTATGACTACTTAGACTAATCGTTAACCGCCCACACCAACTTGTCAATGTGCCTGTCGAAACTAGGAGAGAGGAGTAAAGTCTTCCATGACACTCCCCGTACTGCTACAAATGAGGTGCGCGCTGGGATCACTCCAAAACTGTTCTCTGATCTCTTTCACAACTAGACTTCCAAAAGTACTTTTGACATCTGATATCTATGTAAATTATAAATGAGAGATCAAATCGTCCGCATCCTTGACTCACACGATTCAACAGTGATTACGCATCTATAATAAAGCGAAAGTTGCGCATGTAATATCTCACTGGCCACCTGTGCTTCAAAGCTTTACGCGAGATCTATTAGTTCTTTCGATACCACCGGGCCATCTCAACACTGTATTCGTCAAAACAGTTTAACAGGAGACCCTTTTCCTAATTCAATAACGTAGTTTGTATATTTTCTGAAACATTCCTTTTTCATCATGACGACTTGTTTTGTTATGTTTCTACACCCATCCGTCTTCCGTAAAGTGGACGATGAAATTACCTTTGATAAATTCCATTTCGAATTTAAATAAAAAAAGTACACGGTGCATATGTCATGTGGATGTCCTGACCTTTCTCGGCTTAGGTGAGGCCCAGCTAGTCCGGCTCATAAAACGTGAGAGAATTGGACCGAGTAGGGGTTCACTCAGTGCTGAGGCGTTCTTCTCGGTACCTTGCGTGGAGACGGGAACCCACGATGAGCAGGGCACAAATTACGCGCCGCGGCAGTCAAGAGCGCAGACGTCTCACCAGATAGCTGATAGCATCAAGAAATAAATATTCAAGGAGGTAGGGACCTAACGACTAGTCTGGACTGGCAGACGAGCTTAACGTGAACATCCGAACGGGAACGCGATCCTCTAACCGGGTATAGCACGATCGTGCCACTTCTGTATCCAATGGATATAGTCGGAGCGCGCGAAGCTCGCGCCCACGAGAACGCTGTCTCATACTCACGGTCCATACCAGCTTTATGACGGATGTATAAGCCATCGGTGTGAAATTATTTGCAATGCGTAATGACGGAGCGAGATGAAGAGTAATCCTAATAGTCTTATGAATTCTCAGAGTCAATGTTTATCTAGAGCATGCCGAACGGATTATAGTTAAAAAACACTTAGGATATGGCATAGTGGCTTCATCGGTGCGAGAATGCGAGACAAGCTTTGATAATAACCGACTAACCGTTAGCACCCTTGACCTACCGAGGTCTTCGTTACTCACACATATATTAATGTCTATTACATTTACTTCTAATTGCGATGAAAACAAGAAAAAAATAATAAATTACTATTGATAATAGTCTGAATTAGATTAAAAACTTATAAAGGTATTGTCACAAACAGACTTTCTGACAATATTCCATTCTTTCCAACCATTAACTATTTCTAACCGGTGAAATTTGGTACAGAATGATTGCAAACGGTTTGTGATAGATTACTCACATGTAACAAACTTCGGAGAAACCAACAATTTTTTAATCACACACTTGAGTAAAATAGCAAACCTTATTTACATGTCGACCATCCGCCTCACTTCTCATCACAATTCTTGTCCTCACCTACATTGTTTTTCGTTTTTGACTTCACCACAAAGGACTATGGTGTAGACCTACAATTATAGGACTCGAGCGTATCCCTAGCTCAGCAGAGAGCAAGACGGCACTAATGCCCCACATCTGAGTGAGCGCGTGAAAATATCGATGGCGCTTTCACGAAAGCGTTCATAACATAACTCATAAGTGGCCCATTTTAATACATCCTGAGCTTTACATAGTCAGAAGTAACCACAATGGAACAATTAATCGCTAAAGAGTTACACCCGAGAAGAGCTAGAGTCACATGAGAACGACTATTCGTTACATGGTAAGGCACACTCCAAGTGTCCGCAAACCGAACTGTCGGTAGTCCAGCTCTTCAAATTTCAAGCTCAAAGATTTCATTCCTGAGCCCTAGTCACGCCAAGTAATTGAATTTACTAGGAATTATATATTAACCGAGCGGTGGAACAAGTATCAACACATGATGTGGATAATCACAAATAAACAAAACCCATATTGCGCTTCAATGTCTGGTTCGTTCTTTTGACTGCGAGACGATGCGGGACGCTGCGTAACCTCTTGTGTCATTGGGCTGAGTCGGCAAGAGAATTCTTCAGCACCGCCAGAGGCCCGGCAGAAACAACATCGCACACTTGGCAAGCCAAATTTAATCGAGCTAGGCAACTTCGAGCGAACTACGCGGGTAACCCTTGACGACCATCAAGTTCAGTCCGCGGCGAGAAAATACTCTTAGCGTGCTAAGGCCTCGAAACGAGGGTCCGCGAGCTCCCTCTGGTCTCTTGGGAGCGCCCGATTAGCAGGATAAAACACGTACTCCTGCCCCTCGAAAATTGACACAGACCGCAAGGCGTATTCGCCGGATATGTTATGTAATCCATCTTATCAGGGTGGAGGCAGGAGTGGGCATAATAGTTATGTTACAGTAACGAGAGAGCGGCGCTGGAGAGAACCCGAATTAATAGGCTGTTCCTCACGGCAACCCATCGAGTTGCGACCGATGTGAGACTTCGTAATCTTATTGGGGGGTCTCAGAGGAGCATCTATCCGAATAACCCAGGACGCACACAGAAACACTGAGTACGAAACAGCTATCTACAATGAGGAGCACCAGCTGCAAAGAGTCCGCATTAGTGAAGTAGTTATTTTCGCAACGTACAGAATACAGAAAGAGTTTTATTGCCTTTTACAAAATAGTAGGTTCTGAAAGAGTTGGACGAAGTAAGAAAAAGTTGTTTCTTTCTCACTTGCTGTAGTTTACAATGTGAAAACATATAAAAAACGCCGAAAAATGCGATTACTTTTAGGTTATCGTTTCATCTACATGAGAAGAAAAACCAAGAAAATTAACGTCCAGTGAACAGCGTGAGTCATGATTTATCTGATAAAGGACTTCAGATGGATATCATGTATAACTGTGTAATGTGCCCTCGTTAAGAGAGTGGGAATATAGCAGGTTAACTACGTTAACTAGATTAGGATCGGCGGCGGTGCATTGGCCAGGAGATGAAAGATACGCATTATTGACTGAAGATCGGAAGAAAATGAGAGCTTTATATAAACTTGAGCAAACACACTGATACACACATAGATACGTCCTCCATTAAAAGAAATATAGTGTGTCGCCTCTCTTACAATAAAATATCATCAATGACTTTTAATTCTGTTAACAGTTTACCTCAATTATTAATAAGTGGAACAAAGCTTTCTCTAGTACCTAATAATAAACTCACAGTGCTGGAGTTCTCACACACTCAACTAGTCCATCTCTTTTGTTATAAATCACATCGTAAAGCGCAGGTCGTGCACACACATTAGTAATTACTTACCTTAGGCTATTCAGAGATACACTCGCTTTACATGGTCACTATCATACAACTCAAAGACGGATGAAACAATACGGCTGATTGAGAGAACAGTGACACAGACGCTTAACTAGATTCTAATGATATCACTAAGAGGCGATAGACAAGCATAGTAACTTTCACACTCACAAGTAATCTATTATCGATAACTAGTTCAAAAGAGAGCATCTAATCTCACAAACAACGGAACGTAAATATCGACACAAATCCCATAATCAATTTGTGATATAACTAAAAAATGAAGATCACTAAGTAACCTCTAATCACTACTAGAAAAATCAGTGTAGACTAGGAAATACGTAGAAATTAGTTGTACAACAAGAATTGTCTTTAAAGCAATTACAGTCTATCAATACGAATATCAATGGTAAAGCTCAAAATATAGTAAGTTATTACACCTGCAAACACTATAATAGGTACTGTCAGATAAAAGAGACGACCATAATACCGCGAAACGAACGGTGAGGACGAGTGGAACAATACACCAGAGGATTAGAAGGACGCGGTTCCTATGAATGTGAACTACAGGAAACGGGGAGAGTACGGAGAGATACTAATGATAAAAGGCACGAACACTACTAGAGCGAGACGTTATTTTATTATATCATCAAAACAAGTATAGTTTTGTGGTTTAGCTTTGTAACGGATGACTAAAATACTTCTGATCAACGAATACAAACCGTACTATACCAAATTTGCACAGAAGAGAACTCCTTCAGATCTTAAACCCTTTCCAATTGACTACTCGTGCAAAATACTTCGTTTATCTGCGAAAAGAAGAGGCATTTTGAATTCGAATTTTGCCAATTCTCGACAGGATCGTTGTAATCCGGGTACGGTCACCGCAGATTCGATAGCAATAATCTGACCGGACCCTATCACCATCTATGCACTGAGAAAGAAAAAAGTCGGTGTATACATACATCTCTGAATGGGACACGAATTGCTATGATACGTCTGTAGTAGATGTGAGAATCGACATGCACTTTTGTGAGGTTGCAGAGACTCGAAGCATAAGGAGATATCTGTTCCTTAAGTTCCGAAGAAATTGCCCGCGCGATACCAATTCAGATATAGTGCACTCTCTCTACGTCATTCCGGAGCGAGACCAGATACAATTCTTATCGAAGGCAAAACTTTAAACGTATCAAGTCAGACACACTACCTGAATGCACTTTGAAACGCTAGCAAGCTAACCGACTCAAAGCATTATTAGATATTTTCTCTGGCATAAATCCAGTGCAGTTACAGAGAAATCAAATGAAAATTTTCAATTGATTTTTTGACGATTCATGAAGTTCCAAAGAAAAAGAAGAATTGCTCGTTGCGTCCCACATCAATTCCAAGCGCGAGTATTAAGTCGGCGGTCAACATTGAGAGTTGAGTCGAGCGTGGTATTCGCATATTTCAATTAAATCCGAATCAGACAAAAAGTGTACGTCGCCGTAACTCACACTTCGTCGTAAGGTATAGTTTGCCTCTCGTGAATGTGCGATTAATTCTGCATTATCCACTACGAGCACTCAGGAGGCGTCACGAACACAGCATACATGTATATTTAAACGTAACAACGACTCGCGTGCTCTCATGCGTGACACTAATACGATCTCTGTTTGCAAGCAATTCTCAACTACATCATTCGTATCGCGCCGGTTCGGGACTAGAGTGTTTTGAGTTTATAGTATCTCTGGAGAGTGCATTATCGCGAGCGCTGCAAATTATTACCATCAACGCACGGTTTAAATTGATAAGTATTGCATGTTTTATCATTATATATGTGACGATCTAGGTCTAGTCAATCGTGAGTAATAGCGCTTACTGTATCTGATCTGGATATGATGAATCACTACGGGAGAAAAAGAAGTATGAATCGTGACCTGATCGGTTAATGTAAGGGTATTGGAATCCTGGAGTGCGACATGGACTGAGGAGAAGCGTGTTTCTAAAAAAGAGACAACCCATGGAGAAACATCATTCTCCCCCCAAACTCCTCCTTGAAGTAACTCTAAAGACGACGAGCAAACAATCTCTTTAGTTATAACTCCAGCGAGGGAGGAACACCGCATCTTTCAAGTAAGTCTTGGTCCACGTCGCTTTACACCATAGCGGGCCTGATATGACAATTACCAAGTAGCTTAACACCATGCTCAATACTATGCTCCCGCAATCATGCTCTACACCCAAACCCCAATTCATGACACGGCTTGTCTCGAGTGCAACCACCTTTCTATCTGGAGCCTGGCGACGACACGCACTTCGCAAAACATGTACTCAGATGATGACCCTATAGGACCCATTAAACGCCCCACGGCTCATCACTAATACCTATACGTATATCTATATATATATATATATATATATACCGCCTCCGGTATATTCCGCTTCCGCGAGAGCGCTATATCGAGTGACGATAAATGCTTGTGATGTAAATTTCGCGAGAGACGGAGCGAGGAAGGGTTATGTGCGAGAGTCGCTTGCAGAGCTGACACGCTAGCTTTCGGGGCGCACATATGATGATCGCGAGATGAGGAGCGCCATGGCGTTCGCGTTTCACAAATTTGGAAAAAAATAACTGCGGCGGTGACGAAAACATGATTATGCGCACTGTAGCGAGGTCTGGTGCCCGGTGCGCTCGTGGGAGTCGATCGAACAGTGCAGAAAGGTATCGGACTCGTGTCTTGCTAGTTGCCGAAACGACGGAATGGCTTTTACTATAAGAAACAATATTCAACTCGAATAAATAATGGATATTTTATTCATTGACTTTTTTATTTGTCGTCGCCACAAATTTTGCCAAGAAAAAGTATAATGTAATTTTGAAAACGAACGAGATATTGAGTTTGTAACTTAATCAACGACACCTGTTACTCGAACTAATTCCTTTCCAAGATCTGAAAACTGGCAAATTTCAAGCAGTCGCAGAATTTAAGAGATGTTAACATTCAATGGTGTGTTATATCAGGAAAAAATAATTCAAGAATTATTTTTGTACTACTTACGCCAGTTAACAAGATCTTCCAGTACGACGACCCGGCGCAGTATCGCGATGCGCGCAGGCGTCCTCCAGCGCTCAGCGCAGCTCTGCACGGTCACTCGACCCCTCCGCGCCGCGACGGGTACCGATTTAACGCTCTCTGCGGAGCGGCTCCGTGGGCGGGGAGGGGCGGGGCGGGCGCCTAGTGTCCCTCCCTGCACGGTGGATGCCTCGCCACCACCAAGGCCTCCGAACCAGAGATTTTCGTTGCACTCGAAACGTACAAAGCGAATTGAGAAGGGGTGTGAGTCAGCACTTAGAGATATTGATGAATGTATTGAAAGCGTCATCCCTATGGTCAAATATAGCGCCCAATAATGTGTAGCGCGCTACAATGCAAAATCCTGATTACACAAGGTAACAGGCTGTTCCTGTTCACCTCTGACATGAAATACGATGCAAAGGTTACGCTCGCTGAAGTCAGGGGAGTTGGTGGGGATTTCCTCCCTCTAACAGAAGGTGTTTCACGCTCTCAGAACTAAGCAATACGTACTCGGTCAGTGCAGACTTCTACACCGATTTCATACCGCTTTCAACGTCAGTCAAACGATTCATACTCTTTTCTCTCCGTAGCTATCTCGCACGAAGATTCACAATACTACTCCAAGACGACCGCTGTCAGCACAATTCTTGCAACGTTCAAACAGAATTATTCATTCATTTGCACTAAAACGAATTATGAGAGCACACCCTCATCATGTTGTGGTAGAGTTGGTTATAGGTGCTAAGTCAGCTGTAGGGTTACGAGGGGTAAAGTTAGCGCGTAAACGATGACGAACTGAGTCGCGAACATACCGAGCACGAGTAAGGCAGCGACACAAGAATGTAGACGGGTCCCTCTGTCAAGAGAACCGAATGGTATAATGTATGACGCAGGCCGACCAGGAGAGGGAGCGAGGGAGATGTAGAGGTCCGGCCTGAGGCTGTCCGTGCGAACGGCTAGTCCGAGAGGTGACTAGTAGGTAAGAGTGGAATAACCTATGCGCAAATATGTGCGAGTGAGTGACGGCTGCTGATTCGCTGTGTATGCGAGGTGAGGTGCAGGTGTGATTTCCAAAGGCACCGCACTGATCCAAACTCGAACATTTGCCTTAGCGTCAAGATACACCTTATGGCTCGCGATAGGTCATGGTCTCATATTGCGGACGTCCACGTAAAACTAATCCGAGATATATTTGACTAGATGTTCTGACGTCAACGAGGCAATCTTCTTTTTCTTGGAACTTCATGAATCCAAAATTCAATCAATGATGAAATTTTGCTAGGAATGTTTCTCGTTTACAACCGTATCTGAATTACCCAGAAAAATCATGTGAACATGTTACAAATTACTGAGTCAAAGGTGCATTGTAGGTTTTACTTCTCGTATAATTCTTGCAAGATAGAATTTTAATGCTGCAGAGAAGAAAAAGCATGTCGTATTTTGTGGGGCAATTTTTCGGTAGGAAAGTTCACTTTGTGATCCTCGACACCCGAAAAAGTGGATCGTTCTTCTACCCTAGTACAATGAAATGTACTAGAAGTAATGTAATACCGACTTTCTTAATGCATGTGTAGCCTGGTCCAGAATTATCATTCCGAATCTGCTGTACGTCGAGAGTTACGAAATCGTCGAAATTGCAAATTCGAAATCTCCCACTCTTGCTTCGCAGAAAAGAGTATTCACGAGGTAGCACAGGAGTTTCTTTCTTATTGGTTTCTTCTTCTTATCTTGGATCAATTGTAAATATTAAATACGAATATTAGTATCCGTTACAGAATAAACCACAAACTATCATGCTGTGTAGTTAAAACAAATACGTCTCAGTAGGTTCGTGCAATAGTATCCGCCGTCTGAGTTCACATTCAGGCGCCCTATGAGGATGTCCACGCCCCGGTTTTCGGAAGTGATTTTTAGAGCCAACTGTTTCCAGGTACTACTTATGTTTGGATGTTGAATTCGTATGAGTCATTAACTTTTCAACAAGATTACTTTTGTCCAAATATTTCTACTATTCAGTAAATTAAATACAAGCGCGATAGGTTCTTGTTAACTTCATTTTTATGATTACAAACCTCATATGCCGTTTTTAGCAGATCGTAATCCTTGTTGAGCTCTCTTTGAAGTTATCGAATAAAAGCCACATCTCTTACTGTGTGAATTATTCTTGCTTGCTCTCTATAATGCAATTAGAAGACGTTACTGATTTAGTGTTAATCATATTTTTTCGTTTTGTAGAATTGTAGGAAGTGCAAGTGCTTCTGACTGCCTAAAGTAATTACCAGCTTTGGCACCCTCATGCCGCTACGTGTGTTTTCAAAGAGTGGTGGATCCATTGAGTATGTCTGAAATTGCATTATTTTAATATTAAATAAACTTGTTATTTATTACGAAAAAATGTGTGGCACAGAATACAGAAAACTCACTAATTTCTTTCTTTTAAGAAGAACGTATCTAAGTATGTAATCAACGTGTGTTTGCATCACAGATCTTAAATCAGAAAAATCAAAAGTATATGAGAGCAAGTTCCATCCGAGCATATCCCCAACCCCATCAATTGTAAGGTACCGGCTTCCCTCCTCATAGGCAACTATACATGCAGTTAAGACCCTGGAAAAACCGAAAATAAATCACATAACTTCACGCTGTTCAACTACGTTAATATCTTCTGCTTTTTCTTCGTGGTAGAAAAAAAAACGATTAATCGCATTTCTTTTTTTTTATTTTTTTTTTTTTTTTGTTTTTTTTTTTTTTTCCCCCCCACCCCCCTTTTTTTTTGTTTTTCGACCCCCCCTCCCACTCACCCCGACACACCCCGCCCCCCACACCCAAACCGCCACCCACCCAAGCCCTGCCTCCCCGTTTTCGGACGATACCGTATAGTTTATATTTGTTAATGTTCGTTGGCTCGACACAGATCATATAACAACTTTATAACCCTTTCGTCCAACTTGTGGTGTTCGGAGGTGGTGGAGTGACGCGCGATGAGCGAGTGGATTTTAAAAAAAAGATACTCGATAAATAAAGCCTGAATGGGCCTCTGTAGCTGTTCCCCCCAACAGGATCGCGAATTCGGCCGCGCAAACGTACACATCGGCCATGCGGGGTTTTCAACATCCCTGTGGCAATCCTCCACTTAGCGAGCGGCAACTGCAAAGCGGGGCCACACCTCCCGACGGATCTCTCCAACATATGTATGGCAAGTTAAGCGTAAGGATTGT
>BOPP01000095.1:670765-692718 GCA_017312745.1 Gryllus bimaculatus
CCCACCACAACCCACGCATACCCTCTCCAATGATCACCCCCTCCAATGCCCCCTCCCTGTCTTGCACATCATCTTGCCTCGCACTTCCGAGCAACTTTCCTTGCACCATCCACCCGTCTTGCTTCGTCCGCCCCCTCCCTTACCCGCCCTGCCATTCACCCTGTCAACCATCCCATACATTCCTGTCCGTTTCACCCATCACGCATCACCCCGGTCACCTTGCACCGTTCCATTCCTTGTCGGTCCTTCAGTGTCCGCCCCATCCCCTTTTATGGTCCACTACAACCACTGCGTCAAACAGTGTGCTACATATATTCCAACTGGGGATTAGCGGCAAGAGTTTCGGTTCCGGCAGTGGTTTTGGGAATGGTAGAGGTTTCGGAAACGGAAGAAGTTTCGGGGGCAGCAGGAGTTTCGGGGAAGGCAGCAGTTTCTGGGGTGTCATGGTTTCAGGGGCGGTAGGCGAGAAGGGGGTTCTGGGAGGCAGGGGGTGTCGAGGCGGCGCGATCGGCGCGGGTGGCTGGGCCGTGGAGGTGCGGAGCGGCAGCTGGGGAGGGCGGCGAGTGGGCGGCTGCGGCAGCGTGGGAGGCGGCGGCACGGGGGAAGGCGTCGGGGGCGGAGACGGCGTAATTACTTCGTTCGCTGCCTGCTGCCGCCGCGGCGCCCGACGTCACCACATCTCACCACGCCTCCGCGTTTTGCCACTCCCCCTCCGCCACCTCAGCCCAGAGGACAATGCCTGCACGCGCGCTCTGGTCTCTCTCTCTGCGACCAGGTTTCGCTCTCGTTGGTCCTCCCCTAGCAGCAGTTCATTCGCAGCTGCTTACCCATGTTCTTTCTCTTTACCTAATTTAATGGCTATATTGAAATGACTCTTGAGTGAATGGTTATGATATGAATGGTATATATAATGAAATAAGTACGAGTGATGTGTGAATGTGAAGGAAAAAATCCTCACATATCTAAAAAGAACAATTTCTTCAGTAATAAGTTAAAAAATCATCTTACTGTAAGTTAGGCATGCCAAAGTGCAGGTAATTGAACTTTAGAATTATAATATTAAACTTAGTTATTAAGAAAAAGCCCCTCCTCTTCCTGCTTAAGCCACAAGGCAGCAGCTTAATATATCAAGGAATAGAAAATAAATTCCCGTCTCCATAAGGGTATTATGGAGGGGTCAAAGCCAGAAAAATGGCTTTATTTTTCGAGAATTGCACAGCAGAAACTATTTTTTCGTAGCGTACTTTGCGGAAACGGTTTGTGCTTGTCGTACCGTTCATATCGTGTAGTTTTTGGTTTATCTCACTAAGAGAAATCATTAAATAAATAGCATACATCTGATTATGAACAGCATTATTCACTCGGTGTTGTGATTGGACTAACTAGAACTGATACAGAGTCAAATCAATGTGAATTGAATGTGAGAATATTCACATACATGAGCATTATTACCGAGAATGAAAATAAAGCTTCTTACTTGAACAACAGTAGTTACAGTGCAGCGTGTTTTCGGTTCTGTATAATTTCTAGCAAATAAAGTTTGCATTTGTCGTCATTTAGAATTTATCACACGTCAACAGAAAATTCGAATAGTAGTGTGTAAAAAATTTGATTTTTAAATTAATATTTGTATTAATTTAATAATAGAATTCGTTTCGAAATTTGTTTGGCGACTTACTTGGCAGTATTGTTTCACCTCGCATTACTATGAGAATTGTGAGCGAAAAATTAAAATGATCTCAGTGAGTAATATTCTATTCCAGAGCATGCATTACTTGAAAACCAATTAAATGAGGAAGTGCTACATCTGTTACTGAAGTTCAATTTATGAATGCATGTTTTGAGCTTTCTTTAATATCCTCTTCTACTCTTTCGTAATTACATTCACCAATAACATTATCCAGGAGCACATGCATTATATTCCTTCACCATATTGTTTACTGTCACACGTTTTATTTTATGGCTCTCAGCTCCGAATGTATGGTGACATTTCTTCATCAAAGCCCTTCGCAGGTCTCATTTGTGTATTCTATATGGTTATTAAAATATAATATTGGAGGTGGATTGGACTACATTTGCCCTGAAGAGAGATTCAGACAGGGCAAATATACATGTTCTTAAACAGACTGTATGCTTCACCTTCAATCTTTTATATATGCGAAGAAGCATATGCGCAGTACGTATCACAAAAGTTTTCTATAAATCTACCCGCACGATGCACACCTTAACCGGGGTACTCGAGGTCATGCAAATATCAACGGCATCGCATTTTCCTTTCCTACGACGTCTCCTTAAAACTTAAGGTGTGGGGGATTTGATTTAATTTAATTGAAGTGGAGGATGCGGCCCACCAGAAGTCCCTGTATCTCACCAGCTGAATCCCTCGCGCGACAAGGTACAATGCCACCAACATTTGAATACTCGCCAAGTAACTACGAAAAGCACCTGGGATTTAGTGAAGTACTTAGAGCTCACGACCGCCCGCCAGAGTGCTACGGCTGGTCCTCCAGGAAGCGTGCGCCAGATGGAGAACCGAAATGCGATTTCCTACGCCTTGGTTATTCCCTTTGTCTCCTTTGATTACATTTAGAGCTGGGTAGAACTGAATTAATTAGTATCAGAAACAATGATCAATTTTACGTAGAAGGTTACAAGAACAATTAATCACCGAATCAACATTTGGCGGAATCAGAACATTTTGATTTTGCTTTAAAATGACATTAGTGTATTTTCCACATTTCCTATAGAATGTATGCCAACCATCTATTATTTATAGGTCGTACGCCTATCATAAATTTTAGAAAATATAGAATAATAATAATAATAATAATTATTATTATTATTATAAATAAAATGAAACGCTTTAACCCAAGCCGTGCAGGATGATATTTAACTTGCTCTGAGAACTTACCAATTCAAAATTAACTGATCAGTGTAATAAAACGAATATTACAATAATGAGCATGGAGAGACAAAAAAACGAAGTAAATAAAAACAATATAAACATTGATGCTTATGCACACAATCTATAAAAACAATCGCACGAAAAATAATAAACATCAAGAATTGATGTAACAGAGAAACAAATTCCTTGTTTTAAAAAATATTTACATTTAGGATTAGCTAATGTATAAATCTGCAATCTGGGTTGTATGATTTTAGTATACACTAGAAAGTAAATATAGAATTTTTTAAATTAAACATTCATTCAAAGCACATTTTCATCGTACAAAATAGTCTTTGCGTGATGCAGGTGGGAATTTAAATTTTTGTGATGAAATGAGGATACTGAGATATATGTATTAAAATCACATCATATTAATTTGGCATCAATTTAGTAATTTAAAAAAGGACTTCCACTTAGATATAATTACTGAAATACATAGCCTTCATGAACTATGGATCTGCTTCAATATTAACACGTGAAAAATGTATATATTGCACAATAAATTGGTCAGGTAATGTGCAAAGGACAAATGCTAAGAATCCAAAACATCTTCATCAAACGTATGCATTATTCTCCATCGTATACAATTACGATGCGATATTGTTTGGAATAAATGACATTAGTAAAATTAAACTTTCTAGATCAATGAGATGAGTAGAGAAAACAAAAATATACATTTATCTTTCAATTTTTAAATAAAATGATGTATCTTTTAATCTTCAAATACATTTTCTATATAATGGGGATTTTTGAATTATGACTGTATTATATCCAACGAACGAAACATTAAATCCATTATAATGCTTCTATACATTATACACGAATCCTGAACCACGAGAGCGCATTTCGAAATTAATTTAATTCCATCAAGCACTGTTCTTAAGGACTATTCTCCTCCACGCGTTGCACACGCACAATCCAATGCACTTTTTAAGGAATATTTTCATTCTGCACACCATCACGCGATATTGCAATTATTGTCAGTCCGGCTTCGCGCACCTCTTCGACCCGCAGTTGCGTGCCGACTAACGCGCTCCACGCGGCACATTACCGCAACCGACAATTAGCTGCTCTTAACGGCCGATTGAAACGCACAAATAACCCGCAGAGCGCGCGTTGAAGTTACGAGTCTATTACGATAGCGCGCACCTCGCGGACTCCAACCGGTTTTCTCCAGGGCGGATTTTATTGGAAACTGAGCGGCTGTTTGTTTTTCCCGTTCGTCGACTTCTACAGGAAGTTTCCCAAGTGCGTGGATCGACCCGAGACCAGGGACACGCTGCTGAGTCAAGAGAACTGAAAAAGCTCTGCTCGACCAGAATTGTTCTGCAGATGGAATGGTCGGTTGACGTAGTTGCTTATAATACCTCCACTTTTAATGCTGATAAATTCTCGCAATTCTTTGCCTCTGAAAGGGGTTCTGTGGTTTTCGTAAAGTTCTGGCCGACGTTTCCATACATTTTCAATCGCTAAAAAAACATTAAAATAAAATTGACAAATCTTCAAATGGTGTGTAAATAAAAATAATTTTCTCAGTACAAGAAAACGATGGAATTTATAAAAATCGTATCTTGGGTTGTAAATAAATAATACTGTTAATAATATTAAACTAAATATATATGGAACACAAAACAGAATGGAATTTGAAGTGCGAATGTAAATAACAAATGAAGCATATCTAAGGCATATTTCACTATAGGCACATGCAGGACTAACTTTTCAGAATTAAAATTAGTTCATTCGGTCTCAATAATGACTCCTGCAATGATAATGCAAAGTAGATTTTGCCATATTTCGTGTTCTAAGATTTATATAACATTTTAACGTTCTTAATTCTTGCACATTTATATACTAGCCAATGATCTTACAGTCGATAAGAATCAAAATAAACAAAAAGATTGTTTTCAGAGCCATCCTTGGAAACTCAAGTGCTCTTCCACATTTCACTTCTCAAAATACCTCCCTGATTTTAACCATCTCACGAATGACTTAATTTTGAAAATTATCTAATTTCTCCTGACATTAATGTTTCTTAAGACGAAGTTAACTAGTCTCAAATATACTCAATTATAAAAGTGTCTCAAATGTGGTCTCATCCTCAAATTAGTAACTCCCTCTGAAGCTGAATTATAAATAGCTAATACGATAACAATATTACGGAACGCACATCCATCTAACGAACTTACATCTGCATTTGAAAAATGCCTTCTATGAACTTTAATACATGCAGTTCAATGTTCCTCGCTCGGGAAAGCATTCTGCTGACGACAGAAGACCCGCGGAATTTACTCCGTAATCACCCTGTGCTCATTCTGCGCTCCCTGAGGAGTCCTCGGGCATGTTTACACTAATGAAATTACGCGGATTTCCCTTTTTCGCGAGGCCCTCATTCTCGCGGTCGCGAGTCGGCCGTTCGCGTGCGTTTTCACTGAACTTCCTCGTAATGTGTTCGCGAACTTTACGAGTTCTGGCGGACCACTCCGCCGCCGCCGCTCGCCGCGCGACCCTGCGACGTCTCGTACTTCTCTCGCTAAAGCTTTTGCGGTGGCACAGCTCCCGGGATGCGGGCGAGCGACGCGGAGGCATCAGCTTGGTCGGTAATCTGTGGCTCGAAGGATTGGAATTGTATTGGAGTAGAATAATGCATTGTGCGAGATAAAAGGGCCAGGTAATGGATCGTAATATTATAAAAAATATATCGCAGTTTATTTGAGAAGTTACCTGAATGTCCGGGAGGTATCAGCCTGGTCTGTAATCTGTGGTACACAGGATTTAGATTGTATTTGGAATAGAGTAATGCATTGTGCAAGGTACTCGGGCCAAGTCATGGATCCTACTATAACGAACACAAATATATCGCAGTCCATTTTAGAAGTCACCTGAATGTTGCAGGTGTAAATTTATTTAATTTTGAGATACATTTTGTTCGTCTCAGAATTCGAAATATGATTAATAATTTATGTAATGATATCTGTGAGGAATAATTGATATTTCTTCGTACATTTCAACCCAACGATAACAGACTTGCTAGTGTGTTATAGTATGCCCAATATCAGTTAGCAGTCTATTTAGAAGTAAATATATTTATGTGCAAATTGATTCTTTTATCTGTAACCACACACTACAAATGAACGATCTTATCAATCAAGACCAAATAAATTGTAGTGAAATGTATTGCTGGACATTCCAATTAAATGAAAAAATGAAATTAAATATTTGTGATTGTGAATTTCTTGATATCATTAAATAAATTATTTATATATCGAAAACACTTCGCTTGGTTTAAATTTATAAAAATTGTCAGTAGCTTTGCAAGTGTGACTTCTGTCTGTTACTTTAAACTTTGGAGCCGGTATACACTTACAATGTACATACATCTTGTCTCCTTTGTAATGTAGAAGAGATGGAGTAAAGCATTTCCCGAACGCAGTAAATTCAGAAATACGCTTTTTTATAGTGCTATACCTATCCAGAAAAAAAATGTGTGGCGATGGGTTTGTGAGGCTTTTGAATTTCATCCTGAACGAAAGAAGACCGTAGCAAACAAGTATACTATTAAGTAGGTAGACATCTGAAAGGAATCACAGAACGGAGTAAAGATTCGACTGGGAATAGAGATAGCATAAAGACGCTCGCTAAAACATTGTTGCATTTGGGAAGAATGAAGATCATAAGAGATGAAATTGCACAAACGTCCCTGATGAAGTTTTACAATTACTAAATAATTTCTGAAAGTCTGCAACGTGCACCTATCTTACAGAGTAAACCAAAAATCATTTTATCGACATTGTGATGGAATTATTCAATTGGATCAATTATTCCACATTAAAAACTTATGAACATATGATTCAATTTAAAATTATTAAATTATACCTTTTACCTAATTCATCGCTTCCATTTTGGTTGTGTTGCTACGGAATTCATTATCTGCACCTCTAATTGTACCTCCAGGCAACATATAATTAATTTTCACTTCAATATCAGTAATGTTACTTTGAAAATTAATTATCTCGTTCTTTGAAAACACGTTTTCCATTAACAAAAATAACAATTCTAATATCTCATGGGCAAGAAAAAATGTTCTGATCATTATTTGTACTTCACATGAATAAAATTTTCATTATTAAATATTTTATTCTTTTGTAATATTCAGGCACATTTAAATAAGTTTCTTTAAGCACTGATTGGCAAAGAAATTACTGTATCCTTCTACAAAACAGATTGTGCAAGTCAGTGTTTCTTTTATATAAAGCAATTAGTGACATTTTCGTAAGAAATGTATTATTAATGCTATTAAAGAATTAATATTAAGAAAATTCATTCTCCGACATACTATTTCTTTGTAGTAACCTGAATTATCACTTTTCTGTTTTAACAAAATATTTAACAAAAATAAGTTATTTTTCAGCTGCGATTGTGTCGTATGATTTGTTTCTGTTAAGAGTTCTTAATATAAAATTATCAACGGGACCTCAACGATGTATTATAAAGGAAATTTGATAATCAAACTTTTAAAATCACCTTAATAATACCTCGACCAAAAACAATCGATGTTTTTAAGAAATGTTTTAAAGTTGGTTTAGTAATCTCTAATATTAAATTCGTGCACAACAAAATTTAATTTGACAATGGCTTATTAATTTATAATTAAAATTTAACTGAAAACAAAGGTATACGTCTATTTGCGAAATATAGGAAAGACGAAGGAAATACCAGGCCATCAGGAACATGTCCAGCAAGGGGTAGTAATCCGATCGATGAAAATAGAACAAACCGCGTTCGTTTCGATCGAATAAAATCACTTATTGGAATCATCAGTTTGTGTTTCTTATTTTAACCTTTACAAAATTGTGATTACGTACACCTTTTATCTACGAACAAAACATTGAAAACGTAAAAACATCGAACGCAAAACATCGATGTTTAAAAAACATCGGCTTCAATATATCGATGTTTTATACATCGATATTTTTATAGAAATATCGATGTTTTGAAATCATGGATATCATCTCTACCAGCGACCAGTCGAGGGCGGCGCGGCGCGGCGCGAGACCTGCAAGGTATTCGTAGGCGGTGGACCAGGAGCATAAAGTCGCCTTCGGAATCCTCGTCTGCTGCCGGTCCGACAGGCCCAGATGTTGCGATGGCTTCCGTGTGCGGTCCCAACGAGCCAACTGCCCGTCGGAGGTCTGGAGGTGGATCTGAATCGAATCCCTAATTAGAAGCTGGAAAACGTAAATTTCCACTGACAACTCGGAAGGAGGCTTGATTGAACCGAATATATACCATTATGTCCCATTTCGGTCCGGAACCCGGAATAAATTGAGAATAATATAGTATCTTCTAAGTAAATATTATTTACGTTTTTAGAATTCAAAAACGTGTTTTAGCCATATTATAGAGAATAGCATTTAAAAACCAAAATTAATGCAGAAAATACACTATAACAATAATGAGTGTACTCAACATCCTGTTATATTTGAAGGATTTGGGTCTTCCATGAATGAAAGACGAGGTCCAGCCAAGCTTGAAAGATTAAAAAGGGACAAATCCAGGCCCAGGAATTGGCGAATAAGTTGTAAAAATATGAGGTGAAGAGAAAAACTGAAAATATTTTAGAGGAAGGGAAATAAGATTCTGGAAACCGTAAAGCCGTTTCCTTTCTTTCTGTACGGATTGAATGGTGAAATTTGTACCCTGATAGACCGCAGTAGAAAGTGAGTTGTCATGTGCGCGAAATACGCAAACTTCATTGAACACAAAACTCGCTCCCTTACGTAATTCGATTCTTTTATCCCAACCACTTGCAGCATTTGTCCCATGTTAGACGTAGATTTTCCCCGCTATTTGCTAGGGCTTACGTCATCTGCGAAACTGGCCCGGGACGGCAGAAGGTAATAGCAGCAACTGAGGCGGCGACATCGATCACTTACGACGCGGAGACAGCGCTCCCTAGAGAGACGCTCCAGGGGCGGCATTCCCCGCTCTACCCTGGAAATCGCGAGCGGCGCCACCAATGGCGGTTCTAACACGAAGGCGCGCTAAAATGTTCATCGCTTGTGACATTAAGTGTGACGAAATTCATGTGTAGTAAAAGAAAAGTATTGTAAACGAGCACAGAAATCGGAAACGTGTCAAGAATTGTAATGCTTGTTTTATTTATTCGATCATTTTGAATTACTCATTTGACATATTGGTCGAATGAATGCATTGTTTGAATACTTGTAATCAAATTTATCCACCATTTCAAAAAATAATCAATTTGGGAATCAATTGGGATTATTTCCGAAGTTTAAGGGATATGCAGGCGGATGCCAGTGCAGAACCCAAATGGACATTTTGAGTGACCTTTCTTTAATTCATATTATCTCACTTACCCTTCACCATGCACTTTAACGCTTGTAATTGCACATGCACAGACTTTACAACTTTAACCTACATAGTGGGAAACAAGTTGGGGAGGGAGGTAAAGCAGCTGAAGCAATTTACAGATTAGCGGTTATCTCTTGGAGGAAAATGCCCGGCGTTCTCATTTTCATCCATGGCATTTATCAGTAGTTCACTACCACTTTCGAACACACGGTGAAGATACAATAGGTTCTAAATTTTCACAGATGCAAAAGATACCCCTGTACAATCGATTCACATGTTATAGTAGTGCTGAATCCCCGGTAAGAGTGATAATAAAACAGCATCACTTGATTTAATGTGACAATCTAATTAGCATGGAGCGCCAGGGGCCGTTTACGCGGGGGCGTGCGAATGTCGCAGGCGGCGGCGGCGGCGCCCGCGGGCGGCGGGCGCTTTGTCGACGCGATCGTGCATCACGTGCTTGACAGCTGCGGCCCGCCGCGCGTGCCGCGCATGCGCGAGCGGTGAACAGAGGAAGCGCGCACCGCGAGGCGCGAAGGACGCGCGCGAGCAACGCGACGCGGGTGGCCCACTCAGCGAACCCCCGCTCTTCAAGATGCTGCTTCCTTGGCGTGAGTGTAGGCGAGAGGTTTTCAACAAACGTTGTGGACGGAACCATTTTTTATGCAAAGTTCTAGCGTTTAACGTAATTTGTATCTATTTTGCTGAAGTCGCAACGTATAGGCAGAGTCCTTTGAATGTTGGTGGCGTTAAAGAAAAGTACTAATGGAGCCTGCGCGAAAAGAACGCGAACGTTTGGATTCACACTCGTTTAATTATGATTAGCATATCAATGTCGTTTAAAGTTGTTGATACTTCTCATTGGGGAAAGCGTAATCTTACATTTTGCTAATCACAAAATATTAATGAACATTGTCAAGAATAATCAAAATTATTTTTGCCTACAATCCATTCAAATTCTTTCTCCAATTCTTTTACACGAGTACCGAGGATTACTGGCTAATTTCACAGTGAATCTTTTGGAGCGAAAAGTGGCCGGACGTTTTTTCTGTAACTTGGCGCCTGTTAAGGCCATATTCATCTAAGGGAATAAGCAAACGTATAAAACCCCTCCTCCATCTCCTGTACTAAGCAATCTTTGTCTTCGCGAGTAGCACGATATTAATTTCTTGTTTAACTTACACAAATTAATACTTACGACTCACAAAATTGTGTTATTATATCAATGAATAAAATTATATTATGAATGTCAGGGATCGCAATTCAATTATAATTACCTGTATACTCAGTATTGTAAAAAAAGCACCAAAACGTGAATACAAAAACAACGCATGCAGGGTGGAACCGTGAACAAATCGCCAACAAAGCAAACAAACGTACAACTTCGTCTTTAAATCGCGTTCAACGATCCTCGTAAGAAGCTGCCACTATGAAAATATCTAGAGGCCGGCTGCAACCTCTTCAACGGCATTGTTTGTTATTCCGTTTCTTCCTATTGTCGGGGCTGCATTGTACTTGCAAACGCGACGCGATAACTCATGCGCCTCGATATTGTCCCAACGTCTCCTGCGGCGCCGCACCATACGTACGTGCCCAGAATGTGGGAGTGTCAGAGGCGTGGTTCGCAGTCAAACTTTGAGGCAAAGCGAACAGAAAGAACGTCGAAAAAATATGTCCCTTCAAACTCAGAAGAAAAATTTGTTCACACTTCCTGTTGGCAAATATATAGACTTTCTTCTTGTGTTATGTCGATGACAAGGACGTGGTATGGTTGTGAATAATGAATATCGAATCTTAAAGACGAGTGAAGCTTTGGTATTCATGGAAACGTAAATGCTGCTCGTAAACTATGGAATACAAATTCTATGCTTACCTCTGTGTTCTCTCTCTGTTTTAGGTACGTAGCTGAGATGTCTCTTCTTGATCTCTGAGCTGCTTTGGCGAGATGTTTCACAAATAATTCAAAGTATTCGTAAGTCAAATACGTCGCCTATTTTTTTCTGTTTCTATGTTATAAAAATAAATGTTTCTGTTTCTATGTTATAAAAACACAAACGCCTTATTAAAGAAAAAATTGACCTGAGTGTATCAACTTAGGAGTAGGTTGTTGAGGCATGGTTTTTATGCGTACGTTCATTAAAGAATACGTGGGATTGAATTGAATTGAATTTGCCTTATTTTCGGCTGTAGTTCGTACTTTTGTGTACGTTGATTTGTTTAGCTTAACAACAAAACGAGACTTCGAAAACATTTACACGAAACGAAGTCAAGAAGAGAGGTGTTCAAAGACGAAGAATATTAACGAACGAATATTATATATTAATATTGAGAGTAAAATACATTGGAATGGACAGAATGAATTTGACAAATAAGTAATCCAATGTAAATTTGGCAAAGTATTCCTTATGTGTTTGATCGCGATACGTAAAGAAGGCCAAAGCGAAGAATATGAGATACGAAGTAACAGACGTATGCAGTGTACTTGGGGGGGGGGAGCTCGATTTAATGAGTAGTAAATGCAGTATGTAGGACTAGACATAAGTAGTCAGATCAGCGGGAGTTTTGTGATTGCTTTGATTTATCAAAATAGAAAGTGAGTAGTTGCGTGATTGGAGTGTTGGGAACGTGGGTGGGCAACTGTTTGGTCAGAGAGTGTGTAGCTGTGACATTTGAAGTAGATCTTTTTATTGAAATTCGGTTTGACATTTTAGAAAAGATGATAAACTCCCTAATATGTCATGAACTTCTTTTGAAATTATCGAAATTCTTAAAGAAAATTAGTGTTTCCATTATCATGTATTAAAGTAGTTCAATATAGTTAGCTCAATTTTCTTGAAACATCCTTTTAATAGAGAACGGAATACAATTTAACCATTATAAAATCATACTGATGTTGTCTTCATGCTATTTACATCAGCCTTGAGGATGGAATAAAAATATTCCGAAACGTCGACAAACTAGTGGTTTAATTTTTCTACTCACTCCAACCAAATCCTGTGAACGACATTTCCTATGAATAAAATTTATGTAAATCACTGAGTATGAAATGGAAAATGGCTATTAATGGTGCGTACAATCTCTAACACCTTTCTAATAATATTCGAATAATTCGTAGCTATACGACAGACACGATCGTTTTTGCAAAGAACACAAATCACTGATGCCATTTTTACGTTGCTGCATACTCTGGAAATATGAGAAATTGAAATGCATAACAAATTAAGCAATCCAATAAATAAAAAATGGAAATAAAAAACAAAAAAATAATTAATAACACTTACAAGACTTAACAGAAAATTTAAAACATTAGTATGACAAAATATGACTTGATAAAAGTACATTGAGCTCATTTGAAGGCCACGATTTGGATGCAAGTTAATATCTATGACGCAACAAAGCATAGAAAGTAAGTCTTGAAGACCCGAGACCTTGTAATAAGAAGGGTGATGTGCTAAATGTTCTCTGAACAATTTTGAAGGCCACAATTCCGATATAAGTTAACAACATCTACGATGTAACAAAGAACAGAAGACAAGTCTGGAAAATACGAGTCCTGGTGATCAGAATGGTGATCCCGTTCACAAACCGAGACGCTGACACGTCACCACCCCTTTGGCAGGCGGTGCGGTTTGAGCGTCTGAGCGTCTGGGCGACTGGCCGGGCCGGTTCTCGCGAGCTGACAGCGGCCGCGCCAAGTTATTGCAGGTGATGGGAGCCTGCGCTATCTAATCATATCCTTATGAGAAAATTACGGAAGTCCAAACGTATTTTTCAAGTCAATTTTCTGCTTATGAACATACGAGTTGGGTATCCTCTCGAAATTGACGCGGCACGTATTACGAATTTATCAGGTGACGGCGAGCGATTGAAATATTTGGCCCAAGCAAAAGATAATAATCGTCATTACGAAAAGCATTTCGAACTCTTGTAGCAATGAAAGAACCCTAGAAACATTGTGGCAAATTATACATCATTATTCTTTCTTTGAAAATGGCTACTTTTGTTGCGTAAGTAATGCAGCGCAATCAGACTTCGTGTAGTACACGATAATTGAAGTGCAACACGCCAATTTGTTCTCTTCCGTAAAAATGACGTAGCCGAACTTATTACTTTATCATCTAATTCATAATTACCTTCATCACGTTTTCTTTCAGAACCGTTTCAAAGATACTCCTTTCTTGCTGTGATAATAAAAATGCCTCTATGTTGTTAACAGTCTTTTAATGGTCTATACGGAAAGACGAGAAGAAGAATGAGAAGACTAAGAAGAAGACAAAGAAGAAGAAGAAGAAGAAGTAGTGTACAGAAAAAATTGTACAAAGAAAATGAAAAATTTAATATAAGGACGAGAAAAGACAAAAGAACAACCAAAGCGACACGAACTCAGACGTTGGTAATGTAGAGATGTGCACGCTCTGAGGACAAGCAGTAGGTGCAGAGCCCGCGGCATCGTTGCAGGCGGAAGGGAGTGACGCCGGAGGCTAAGAGGCTGGACGGGGAGCGGAGCAGCGTGGCGGGGCGTGGCGGGGCCGGCGCCCGCGCACGCCGCCACCGACAAATTGAGAGGAGCGCCCTCTTCGCCGCCCTTTGTCGCGGCGCGCTTCGTGAATAATGTATCGTCGGAGGAGGGGGGCGGCAATGGCACTGGCGGCGCCGGCAAGAGAAGAGGCGGAGATAGCCCCAGTGGAACGGGAGAGAAATGGTTATTGTACGGCACCAGAGATGCGGACTTTGTAATGGTGCTGACGTTCGCAAGGAATTCAACGCGGTGGCGTTCACATCGACAAGAGAGGCGAAGCAGCGACTGCGGGAGAAGAGGGCGGTGCGTTCAGAAGGTATGAAGCGGGAGTGTTGAGGGAATGACAGTAGCACTGAAAATGAATGTGGTGATGTTATACTAAGTGAAGTCTAAAGACTTATCGAAGCGCAAGTGCCAACGTAATGATTTTCGGCTTCCCTAAAATTAAAATGCAGGAGACGTATATGTTTTTGATAGCTGCAAAACGAGAGTTTCAATAGTGGAAAGGATAGATAGATACGTAGATGGATACGAAGGTGATGGAAACATTGGGGAAACCGAAAATGACAAGAAAACGAGGGCGGAGAGAAAAGGGATAACGGTATTCAAGAGGTTGAGAGAGTTGGAATATTGGGGGCCTTGACGGCATTCAGGGGTTTGATATGGCTGAGCTTTTCGATGGGCTTTTCAGGTGACGAATGATTAAGAATGCTCTTTGGTTGTAGGGATTGGGAGAGTAGGGAATACCATAGAGTTCAGTGAATTGTTTCGTTGGAAAGCTGACGGTTACATCGTTCTTGGACATGTTGGGCACTTGAGTGCATTCCCAGCATTGAGATTGTCCAATGACTGTGGAGTCGTTCAGAACTTTCATGGAGAGAGGTGAGAAGGAGTTGATGTAAAAGAAAGATTTTGATCCATTAATGCTTATTACAATGACTGTTAAGAGCCAGTGGTGTTGACTTCAGCCATGAAAGATTCCTTGTATTGCCTGTGGCGATACGGAATAACAGAAAAGCACTCTGATTACCCCTGTTGACGCAACTAGACTTGCAGTTTCCCGATGCTTAAACTCAAAGAATTAAGGGAAATATTATCAGGTGATCATCAGTCAGTGAGACTTTCTGGAATTGTACGGACAACTCTTGCATAGAAAAAATGTTTCAACTGTCATAATATTCTGTATATTTCGTGTTAAAACTAATGCTACTTAAAATTTTCATTATTTATTCTACGTAATTATTTAATTCGTGATTTTTTAAAAAATACTATCAAAGATTATGCCCTCTGCAGACAAAGTTGATAATCGAAAATTAGAACATGACAGTAAATATAATGAAATGGGTTGCTAATGTCACGATGAAATATGATGCGTTACGAAAAAATGTTTGAGTGAGAATTTTAGTCATACTGATCGATGCCATTGATGGAATCTCACTAAAGATAATGATGTGCAATAACTATTTTATATTTTGATTTACTTTTTCGTGAAGTATGATGAAATGTGTTAAACAGTATTTTGCTGTTTGCGTAGATGGCAAGACCAAAGATGTGTCTTAGCCTGAAGTCATGTAGTCTCTTTCGGGACACGTGACAATATCAAAACGCGAAGTCATTTCGTGAGAAGAAGAGAATTATCAAACTGGCGGAATGAGAGGTTCGAGCTTCCTGGAAGCTACTTGAGAGATCGTGAACCCCGGCAGATCGTTCCGGGGAACGGTTCAGTCCCTCAGAGAGAACGCCAATGGCTCTCAGGCAGATCACGCAAACAAACATTCCCGAATTCCGACGATCTCAAAGTCTCACGAGTCAGTTTCGTCACGGGGGATAATATCGTGACGAAAGAAAGAAAGATATTGAATGCAAAAAGTGTTTAAGGAAGAACGACAGAACAAATATGTACTTGTTTAAAAATAACTTGTTTAAAAAGGATTCATAGAGATTTGGCGAGGCACATATGGCCATCATTGCAGAATAATTATGAAACGTTTGTCACCTGATAGCAATGTAAGAACCACTGTAAATTTTAATAAAATGTTTAACATATGTACTTATGTCAGTCGTAATAATAATCACACCACTTGCTTATTATTATTCAGTTTCATTTTCAATAACCATTTCATGGATTTCGAAATTTCATGTGATAATATATCATATAAATTTTATCTTGCATGAAAGTAAGGCATATTACTTAAGAACGATCAAGTACTTTTCATTTGTCTCTTCGCATCACTGTTTCTTCACACGCATCTCTCCCAGACTAACTACTGAATCTGTCTTGAAGATTGAAGACTTCATCATCACTCATGTAACCTATACTTACTTTTTTTATTGAGACAACAGTTCTGTATTAATATTCATCGAGGGCACTCATGTAAACTACGGATCGCTCATACTCATATCCTCTCATAAAACACGAATGCACACACACACACACATACATACACACACATCCGGGGGCGTCGTAACAATCAGCAGCTCCCTACGGAGTGCGTTCGATAGATCGAACGGTGCTCTGGTGCAATATTAATATTCATACGGAATTCATGTGTTGCAACAGCCGAACATTGACAGGAGGCATATTTGTGCCCAATCTGACTTCCACACAATCAAGTTTACTAATACAGTAGGTTACCCAATGACACCATTACCAAAACTGGACCGAGACAAATTTCATTGTTATTGGCTACAACCCAATGAACAGTCGGTTGAAGCTGTAATTCCTTTTCTTTGAAAGATATGCTACGAGGTGTCCCTCGAGTCCTTTCTAGTTATAATTCTGAAGTATGAGTTGTTGCATTACCACAGTTCTTTTTCTAAACCATGAGGAGAAACGAGTAAATCGACTCATCAAGCATTTCTATAAATCAATGCAAATGTAAACGTACTGACACTGAGAAAGCGGCTTATTCGTATTGTATAACAACAGGTCGAAGTGTGACCATAAAACACTTTCTCTTCTCTCAATTTAAAAATGAAAATAATGAGTATTAACCTTAAGGATGTGTATTTCTGCTTTTCTATGCAATATAAATCATATAAATTGGTTACAATTTCTAGTGATGTAACGATCTAACTGACACATGTTTCTTCCTAAGAATGTATCCAAATGTTTGTATAATTTTATTTATTTATTCAATGATTATTTCAGTTTCAGGAGAAATGCCAAGTTCTATTATTTTTCAAATAACAAAGAATGTATTTAACAATGATTACAGACTATTATTGAAGGTAATATTATTTTACAGTTGTGTAACGGTAAAATCATACTAATAATACACTACATATACCAAACATTACATTCATCGTATTATTTATGTTTTCCATTATTCGTGTATAAATACCTCACATCTGCATCAGTTTCACTTTCTTAAATGTTTCATTTGTTTGTAAAAAATGGCACGGAGTTAACTATTCCAGCTCAAAAGCTAAATTTTCAAAACTTTTTAAGCCTCTATCCACAAAGACCTTTGAGTGTAGTCTTGTTGTCCTGTTGGTATTGCAAATTGCCCCTCGCACAAAGGTCTATTGAACACATGGCGTTTGCCTCGCTAGATTTGATTCCCGAACAAGCGAAGGTCCCAGGGCGCTTTCAATTTGGAGACGTCTAACGGCGGGTGACCCCCGGGCGGTGCCGCGGCGCCAATTAAAACTTGGTGACTCCACAGGCGCCGCCACCGTCGCCGACTCCTTCCCCTGCCTCCGGCGCGCCAACTTAAGCCCGAGTTTATTAACGGCGGTAATTTCGCTTGACCAGTAATTTCTGCGGGTCAACTCGCTGGTGGGGGCGGAGGAAGGAAACGGATGGGGGCTTTGGTGACAGACGATGGGGGAGACATTTCATTCTAGAGGGAGATGGCGCGAGGAGGAAACGGGAGGGAGAGAGAGGGGCGGGTTAGAGAGAAAAACAGTAGTGTGCGCACGTGTGCGAGAGCGGTATAGAATATGCCACAATTGTGGCAACGGAGGAGTGCCAAGTGTCTTCAGAATATGGCTGTGAAGGAAAGGGGGAATGGTGATGGCAGGTGAGAAAGCAGGTGGAGATGGATATAAGAGGAGTGATGGAGGTTAAGGGGAAAGGTTTAGAGAAGCGATTACAGTAGAAGTGACTGAGACGAAGAAACAGCCAACTCGGTTGGTAATGATGGTGGCGGCAGGGCCAGATGATGGATGCTGTGGCAGTGTTTGTGGTGCCCTTAGTACTGAGAGCAAGACATTAATAGCCAAAGAGGAAATAAGAGAACCAAGTTCACAGTAGCAATGGATTGAGAACAGGGCAATTACAGTAATAGGGACAAACTTCATAGCTTTATATGTTACACGGAGAAGCAATTGCTTAACAAATGTAATTGTTCTAGGTGGCCCAAATGCACTATCAGGTTATTAATATTTTGAAGTAATTTTGCGTAAAAGCACTATCGGTCTAAAATCTAATTTAATCTAAAAGTATAATTATTATAATATAATTAATTACAATTAGAATGAGAATTAATATTCTATACAACGACTGAGGTAAACAACATTATTTAAATTTTGCTAATCAGTCATACCTTAAGCTAATGTTGAGATTCTAAAAAGTCTTGTGCCAATGATATCTCATTGCATTATTTCTTAACGTTTACGGAGTAGAATTTTCTACCTTACTCGCTTCAAATAAAGAACATAGCGTTTATTTCATAAGACGCCAGCAATGATAACGTGTCCCTTCTACAAAAAACCTCACAATGTACGAGTATTTTGTGAATCTCTAACATATTTCCAACCAATCACGTTTTTGCTTTATTCCAATAGGAATGGCGTAGCTTCGATAAAACTCTAACTTTAAATTGTGCTTCGTTAATTTCCCTGGGGATTTAGCGGAGAGCACATGGATGCGCGCGTAAAAATTCAAACGAGATTCTTGAGTTAACGAAACGATATCTCCGACCCCGGAACATGACTGCCTCGCGGCAAAATGATTCGGTCAGATGAACGAAAGAGAGAAACGATGATAGCGTCCTCAGAACTGTACTCGGACCTCGGGCGACTAGCCATGTTCTGAGCCCAGTCTCCCGACGCGGTGGCCGCGCCTTAGCCTGTGCTCCATACAAGGCGGGGCGTGGCACGCCGATTTCCGCTCCAGTTGACGCGCGGACGCGCTGCGGGCGGACAGCGAAAGCCGCGCGGGCACGCAAAGCCGTTTGCTCTCGCTCCTGGAGCCCTGCTCCTTTTCCCGCCGCCGGGAGGTATCCTTCTGCTTCTGATCCCACACTGCATTACAGAAATCTAAATGATACTTTTGAAAACAGATGGAATTTGTGATGTGAAGGCACCACTTTAAACGTTGGCCTAGGAAACCGACTAGATAAATAGCGGAGTTGAGTGATGGGTCCCGCAGGAAGTTATTGAATAAAAATTCGTTTCAAGGATTGTTAAAAATAGCGGAGCTACGCTTTTTAACGATGTTTTCACCGCCGTGTATTCTCGATTATATCGTTTCAATGATTCCACTGGAGGAGATTCTAAAAAACACTCTTGCGAAACAGGCGGTCCCTATGTTGTGTAGACACCACTATAAAAGTTAGTTTACTAGATATTTCGGGAATTTTGTTAAATGCCACGGAATATTTCTATTTCTGGTGCATGTTCCAGGTTAACTCGTTTCTAAAAAACAAATGACTCAATGACTTGGAAATAATCATTTTCTCGATTAGAACCATCTTCTTAGATAATGTGCATATGAATAATACAGAAATTTTATCCGTATAAGTACCAGATAAATAGCTGGAATGATGTGTCCCAATGAAATCATTCAAGAGGAAGTATGGATCTAAGAAATGTAAAATATATATTTTTGTGATACAAGATTAATTAATAATATGTGTAATGATTATTTGTGAAAAAAGTAAGTGTTTTTGTGCTTATATGAGACTGGTACTTCTTATTAATGTGCAGGCAAGACATGGAGGCGTTTTGGAGAGAACGTTTTTTCTTTATAAATTGTATTCATTTCAAGCAGAAATTATGCGAAAAACTCATCAATTTAGAAAAATTGTGAAGACCTGATTTTTTGGGGACATTTGGTTCAATACAAATATTTTTCTAATTTCTACTTTTGCATTGTCGGGTTTTTGCCACATTCGTAAAGCAACTTTGACGAAAAGGTTCAACACTATTTTTTAATATCCTTCGATACATACATGGTGAACATTTAAAGAAAGGAATTGAAGATGTATTTGAGAAAATAATTGGTTAAAAATTGCCCATATTTCATTCAAACACTATTAATGTTTTCGAAAAGTGTACATTATTTCCAGATGTCTTTGAGCAACAGATTTTATTCAGGAAAAAATATCTGCCTTCAATATTATAGTTTAGGAAGTCGCTGAAAAAACGTTTGCAATTTTTGAAAAATAAGGTGAAAAAACGAAAATGACACCGGACAATTCTTTTAAGTTTCCTTTACGCTATCTGAGGTTAAAGTTTAATACAAAAAAAGTGGAGCCATTTTTGAGAAAATTTTGAAAATGTTTGTGAAGTTTCAGGGAAAGTACGCCCAAAAATCAATACATCCCTATCAAACTTGCAGGTTTAACGATCGTTCAAATCGATCGGGTAATATCAATTTTGGAGAAATTCCTCTGAACGATTTAGGCGCCAGCGATGACCACTGACAAACGGTCGGACGGACAGACAGACAGACATGTTTTGCCATCAATCGATTTTTCTATATCAATGATTCACAAACCATGAATTTTGATTACACAACGAGTTAGAGGAAGTAAATTTTTACACATAGATTTTTCGAAGTAAGGCAAAAAATTAATATAATTAAAAACAACAAATCAGGACGTATAAAAAACTGCAAAAGACACTAGGACACCAGTTAAATGGGCGTTTGGCTTCAAAACAACAAATTTTAAATTCAAAGGAAACTGCTACACCATCCACTTAGGAAGCTGTTGCTCTAAACAAGTTCTAAGAAATGAATAAGGATTTTTCTACTTCGTATTTCGAGATAACTGAACAGTCTTGTAGACTCCATTGTGTTTATTGAATTTTTAAAAATACAATGTGCCAGAAACCATTTCTTCGTTCCTGGAATTTGCATTTTCAATTTTTTTATGATTCGCGTCTTGTACGTGAAAGGCGTTGATCCGAGAGCACGAGATATATTTTATCACTTTCCTGGAAACAGAGGCGCTAGTATCGCCGTGAAAAAAGCTCTGTTGGGGGAGCGTTTACGAACAACTAAGCAGAAAAGGAGAAAAAAGGAAGATTCCTCACAAATTATTCAATAACCATCACGCGAGTTGATTGCCTTCTCGCACACAACACGAAGCACGAAACAAATAAACTAATTTTACTATCGGAGAATTTTACCATATGGAAGTTGTTGTGCACATTTTTTTCATTCAAAAAATCCGCTGATGTGGAGCTTTTCGTCGATAAAGAAACGTCCTTCCGAGTGTAATGCAATTTAGCAACGATGTAAAATGTCTTCTTTGCTGTAAATTTAACAATTTCAATGTTCATACATCTATTGTTATATGAATGGGTAAAAAATAGAACGGTATAAGTAACAATTTATAAATTATAGTTTATTTTACTCTATATTTCAGTGGCAACGTTATTTTGTGGTTTTAAAGATTAAACAAGACCACGACATTACAGTGATATTGAATTAAAATTATTTCTCAAAATTTATAAAATTTCGCTTAAACCGGTCTGGTTTTCACCCATTCACATGGCATACAGTCTTGTCATTATCTTTTTATCATATTTTGTGCAGTGAAATGGAGTCTAGATTAACAATGGGCGATATGGGACTCGGAATGAAAACTACGAGTAGTACAAAACTTTCAGAAGGCAAGTAAAATAGAAAGTTTCATATTGAATAGTATAAAAATACTAAAATATTATGGATACATGTTATGGGTATTGAACGTCAATGATTTGCAGAGCGTTCATTGACAGCTCAAAACTGATGACTTCAAGACTTAGTGAAAGATATTCAAGTTCATTTCAATTACATCAGTTAAACTTGTTAGACGATTCCGTATTACTTGTGACTACGTTAAATCTGTGGTGAATGACTTCTCGTAGTATTAGCAACGCGTTTCTACATGGTTCAAA
>BOPP01000095.1:697683-726025 GCA_017312745.1 Gryllus bimaculatus
TCTGACTTCAAAAGTCCTTCACGGTGAAAATATCTTGAACGAATTATTAATGCGTTTACTACGTCTGCTGTTGCGAATATACATTTTAAGATCAACCAAGCAGAAAAAATTATCTATGGAGCTGAAAAAAAATATAGTGATACTACTTTGCATTGTCGTAACAACTCTTCCACTTTTGTCACTCTCATTTTTGATAATATTCTTGCATATTCTATACAGATATATATCTGTATTAAATTTATAATATTTTTTTTACTATTTTACTTTTGATCTTATTTTCTGTAGTCGTTGCACTACACTCATTTATACACGCCACAGAATATTAAAACTAATTTAGAGGAAGGCATTGCACAGAAAATTACTGTCACAAATGCAAGTACAATAGAATATGACAATGTCAGATGAACCTTATGAGAAAACGAAATGTAACAGCAGAAGAAAATTGGACATTCGATTTATGATGCGTTGAGCAATATAAAGGTGGATACACTGGCATAAAAATGAAGACAATGTCGTGCATTCTTTAAAAGAAAATGAGTTCAACAAATGGTTCTGAGTGTAAACAAAGAGCAAGAATGGTGGCTCGAAAATAAACTCTTGGAACCTGAAACTTGTATAAGGAAGAGGTCATGAAATCGAGATAGGAAATTAAAAATTCAGTTGGAAGAGAAGAAAGGGAAATGGCCGACGGAAGAAGTGCCATCGCCCGCGTGCCAGGAGCGCGATGAGGAACGTGAGATGGAAACGCGAGGAGGAAGATGGAGTGGGCGTGGTTGCGGTCTCCAAACGAGCAGACGGCGGCGATGGAGGAGGCGACGGCGACGGTGACTGTGACGGCGACGGTGACTGTGACGGCGACGGTGACTGTGACGGCGACAGTGACGGGACGGCGACGGTAGGTGGCGTCGGCGGTGGCGGCGGTGATGGCGGCGGAGGTGGCGGTGGTGATGGCGGCGGAGGCAGCGGCGGTGGTGATGGCGGCGGAGGCAGCGGTGGTGGTGGCGGCCGGTGTGAAGGCTACGGCGGCGGCTGCACGGCGGTGGCGGCGGTGCGGCGGTGGCGGCGGCGGTGGCGGCTGTGCGGCGGTGGCGGCGGCGTGGCGGCGGCGGCGGCGGCGTCGCGTCCTGCACTCGGATGAGCGAGCGTGACCAGTCTGCGACGGCGGCGCCAAATACGGCAACAAGCCAGCGTCTCTTGCTCCGTCCCTGCCGCCAACCCGAGGCGCAGTGATAAGCGAGGAATCTCGCCCAATGCTGCAGCTGCCGAGGAGACGGCGCCACGTACACCCATCGTCAGCGGCTGTCCTTCCTATGTGACCTCTCCCTTCTACGAGAACGCACTCTTGGTTCAGGTCAGCGGATCTCTGATTTGGCAGGTTCTACATCACTAAAGCATCGGCGAAGAGCGCATCCCTCCACGATATATATTCTTTGCCAGCTAAAAATTCCACAGAAATGTCACTTAGAGATTAGGGATAGTTATGACGAGGGATTTAGTTTCTTTCGATTGCGCTTCTCATATATTTTTTGAATTGATGCTTATTAATTCGAAAAACATGTAATAATATTGAAATGATTTATCAGTCAGATTATGTAGCTGTGAAGCCATGCACGTTCACACTAAATGGACACCCCACATTCACCGATATAAAAGATTGAGCGAAATTTATTTTTGTCGCGTTTCCAATTAAAACCACGACCTTTTAACCTAATAATATTTCAAATAAATAAATATTTATTTAAATATGGAAGTTAAAACTGGAAGTTAATTTAAGATAATTCCAGCGTACACAAAAATTTCAATGAAATTTACCAATACAGTAATAAAAAAGTTTTTAATTCTACTTACGAAAATTACTAATATTTCTCAGTAACGTTTTTCGGATCAATTTATAGTCTCTAACATAAATGAACTACAGACAGTATATGAGCTCTCGTGAAATTAATTTTTAATTGACCTTATTTCTGTAGAAATAAAACCTGATTAGAACCTTAAAAATATATCTAATCATTCAAAATTATTCCTTGATATCATTGTATTCCAAGGAACAGGTGACTTATTTAGAAGTTCTTAATTAACATACTGTCACACCATTAACAATAAGGAATGGTACGGAAATGGGGCATGCAGAAATACATTGTTTCCTATAATGCATTCCCCTGTTTTTGTTCTTAATGTTCCTAATGAGAAACTCGCGTTAAATACTCGAATCAGCGTTCCAGACGTCACGCCCCGATTTTCCAAGAGTTTCTCGTTTTTGTTTATTCGACTAACTTTACAGCGACGGGGCTCCACAGAGAAATGGCATCATAATTAGGAGGCACTTGGTTAATGTGCGACCAGACGCGGTTCCTGCAATTTTATTGTCTTAACGGAGCGGCGCAGAAGTTGCAAGAGGAAGTACACAAACTTGCATCACGGTCTGAAGAAAAGAACTGAAAAGAAGCGAAAGAAAGCATCTCAGACAATGGGTTCGCGAAGACATAAATTTCTGCCGAAATGAGAATATTTGAGGGGAATGGGGGAAGATATATAGTTCATTATATTTCAGTAAATAGAAAATGAGAACGAAAACAATTGATCCAATTCCAGTGATTCCTTGCAATTATATATAGGCACATAATATTCTAGTAGAAAATAAAAAAAATGACCTTCATGGCAAAGTCTTCCATAATGGATTTCTGAGACTGTCGCATTTTTTTTACAGCAGTGACGACCAAATTGTTGTAGGTATCGTGTCAGTTCTCTGATATGTATGTTCCTGTGCCACTCTATATGAATTCCCCTTTAAAATATTCACCGTTAAAATCTAATGTTTCTTACTTCAAAAATCAATTTCTCAATTTCCTTTGAGATTTTGATTATTGCATGGACACAGTCCACGTCAATCTAAGATTTTTTCAGTAACAGTTTATTTCATTCTGGAATAATTCTAGATACCTAAATGGATTAATATGATAGCTTTTTGAATTTGTTAACTTGTTTAAGTAGTTTGTTAACTTGTTGCCACAATTCAAAAAACTATCATATTTACATATCTAGATGTCTCATTCTGAACAAATCCACTTTTGCGCAAAAAATTCTGATATCCTTCTCCTCTGAAGAGATTTGCTTGTTTCCATTAAGATGGGACACTGATAAATATGTTTTCTTCTATATTTTGAAGAAAAGTGGTGTGATACCAAGCGATATTTCACTATACTCGTTTGCCTTCCATTTTCTCTACCATTTCCTTAAAAAACGCCAGAGGAAAACAGACTTTTGTCATTTTTACTACTCATGAGTCATGTATGATGAGCAGTTGTATGAATGCGCCATTTCTGTGTTCATATTCCCATATTTAAATGACAACTCAGCTTCCATTACTGCGGCCATCAAGTAGCGATTGTAACAGCGCGCCGCTTTCAGGATCTTGAGTTCCAAATGCAAAGCGACAACATTTGTCGCGCCTCTGCATGTTGATGCAAAAACATGAGATGCCAGAGCGAAGTGGAAACATCGTACAGTTGCCGCTAGCGAGAGATGTGACAAAGCGGAACCGCCGGCGGCGGCGGCAAACAGTGGGCCTCAACATAGTACGCCTGAACCGCGTAGAAAACTATTGATCCTACAACAGCACCTATTTTCTCGCATCACTTCTCACATCATTTTTATATGTGCTTCCCACTATCCGAAAAATATTAAAGAAAAACGTTTTGAGCGGTTTTTAGAAAATCATGGTTTTACAATTGCCTCTATTTCAAGCAAAATTACGCTAAAACTATTCGAACTATTCGAACACACTTTGAAAACTTTGAACATCATTTAAAGATCTAATTTTGAAGAAAATGTTTCATTATAAAAATTATATAAATCTTCAATATTGTAGTTGTAGGAAGTAGCTGAAAAAATGCTGAACTCTTGAGAGAGAAATTCCAGAGAGGTCAGACAGCTCAGCTTCCATCTTTGGGTACCGGCGTTCACATTCCGGTCAGTCCAAAAAAAAACTATCCCTAACATCTAACTGCACATAGTGAACCGATACTTCAAGACATTATCATCTGGCGCTAAAGTCATCTGGCTGACGGAATAATACAGCTGAGCGATGCTGTTTTCGGCAGTGCTCAAGTGTTTTATTACTTGTCAAAAAAATTGTCTAATGGTCTGAATAAAGCATACATAGAAGGATACAATGCCAAAATATACGTAATTCACTTGGCTCAAGCAGCAGCAGCATACGGTATAGTAATACATATTGTGAAAGTTTTCACATTATGTATTACTGTAACGTATGCTGCTGCTGCTTGATAATTGATGATAATTGACGTCTTTTTGTTTGTTAAAATATAATTTTCTGTTATTCACGGCGGTTGTAAACAACCTTCATATAACGTGAATTTATTCTCGAAGGATGTGAAGCTGTACGGGCAAGTTTGAAAATTATTTTACTTGGTCAGAATTTCAATCTGTCGAAGAACTTTTTAGATATTGTATTTCCTTTCTTTTTGAATTTGTGAATTTCGGATGAAGCAAGAGGCTTTTAATGTCTTTCTTATGAATGTATTTTGAATTATTTGTAGCTTCTCTAGGTGAACGTTTGCTGAGTGTCCCCATGGGCATGCATATGTAAGCGAAAGGTGAATTATAGATTTGAATATGTTATTCTGTTTTTAAGGAGATTTTATTTATTAGTGGATAAATTTATCTTTTTTAACATAGGTTGTGTTTATAAAATCTGATATACGTTTTTTCCAAGTCAATATTCTAATTGCATTTCTAAATATTTAGCGCGTTGGTTATTGTTAAGCCAATGAATTGGTGTATTGTGAGTTTTTAAAACTGGGGGATATCTGTACTTTTCAGTAAATAGATTTTGGTCTGAGATTTATTAGAGTTTATTTGAATTTTCAAATATTGTGTCCAGTGTTTTTTGGTAGTCTTAGAATTTTCTTTTGCAATATTGATATATTCACGAGTTGAAATGTGGATTATGTCATCGGCAAAGAGTATCAACACTGGGCCATTATAATTTCTAAAATCATTCACATTTGGACATTTTCATTTATTTCCAACTATAAATAGAACCGTGTGTACAAAACTTATTGTTTGCAGCTCGGCTTAAATGTAATTTTTTTACCATCAAAGGTTTACTACGTTCTTTTTCGAATGGGAAACTACAACCGAAAAGTATATCATTTTTAGCATTGATCTACAAACAATTATATTTAAATGTATTGACTTTTTATTGTGGATGTTGTCAAGGAGACTTCCACAAACTTCGGAATTTAAAATATGTTCACGTAAAGAACTACTGACTTTTGACAACGAAGCAGATTTTCATTTTTTTTCTCCCTTTCAACGTTTATTTTCAAAGTGAGATACTTTCAAATATCTCTTATTATACAGACAATTCACTCTCTAAATGAAGCCGTTGCAAGCTTCATCCATTTACGATGAGTCCCTTTTTATTGAGTTCTATTATGCAATGCATTTTTCTTTTACTGTTTATCATTGATTTTGTATCAGTAGTCTACGAGCTGTAAATGACTGCAGTGGGAAATATCTCTTTTTATTTCGTATAATTAACAGTTCCATCTCGTAAAGCATTCATTATGACACTCGTTATCCCCAAAGGTTACGCATGTTGAAGTGACAGGTTTTACCTTTTTGCACGCGTCATTCTAACCAATGTGCGGCATGTCTGTTAAAAGCTATTTCTCCGAAACGATGTAATTGGGCGCTCTTTGTCGTAATGGAAGGTTGTTCTTTCCGCTGTCATCAGCGCCGCGGGAGCAGCCACATGCCAGGCGGATGCAGAAGCGGTGGGTGTTGTAAACTCATCGAGTCTCACTCAGGATATGTATTCGGGAAGAATTTGAACTGAAGGAAAATTAAAAACTGGCATTCGTATAGCGATCAATGATTGTTTAATTGATGAATCAATTATTTTTATCAGGCTGCAAGGGAGTTTCGATCTTCATTTATTCATTTCATGATTACGTACCCTTACTCCTTTCATTAATTACAAATTAAATGACTTATCGAAACGAGACTAAAACCTCATTTCTCAGAGATTCAGTTATTGCATTCGAAAACCAAGTACTTCAACTACGTGAACGTTTCTAGTAAACTTTGAAATCAGGACCGGACAATTATACTTTTAGGTGGAGAATTTTGTGTTCTAATAAGGAAGGAACAAAAGAAAGAGTACAACTGGAAGAATGAGGAAGACACATCCTCAAAAGCATTGCACATGAATGCTGAGAGGGTGTTTTGCCAACATTAACGCAGGGTCATCTGCAATTGGGGGGCCAGGAGGGCCTTGGCCTCCGAAAATTTTGCAAATGGCTCTAAATCTCTTCTTAATAAAACAATTATTTCCTAATTATGTTTAATCCCTGATTTTTTCCCTTTTTTTAACCTAACAATTATTTTAAGACATTCGGGGAACAGGCTCTTTAATCCATCTGGCAAAGCTGTAAATGGTTCAATATAAAAGCAGTTTTATTTATTACGTGTGACATTCAAGTTACAATTTCATTCTCCTAGTAGTATGTTTTTATTTATTTACTAGTAAAATACGGCATAAAGAAATTAAAAAATAAATGGTTTAGGATTTCTTGGCTTTCACTGAGGCATGCCTAGGCGCAGTGTAATAGAAATATTAATCCCAAGCGTGTTTTTTCAGGGCCTTCCCTAAAAATAAGCCTTCCAAGGCAACCGCCCCAAGACCCCTTTTGGCAACGTCACCGACGGCAGGCGTTTGTTTGACATCCGGGAAGCGCCGCGCCCGTGGCGTCGCGTCGCGTCATCACCGCTCTCGGGCCTCGCCTCCGAGGCAGCTGCTTCGCGGAGGGTGTGGGACCTCCGACTGGCGGAAAAGTGGGCGAGCGAGAGATGCGTATTCGCGGGATTTCCGCGCTGCGAAACGACTCCGAAGCTGTCAAAGTGAGTGCTCGACGCCGATGCTTTACGATGGATGGGACGGGGGGGGGGGGCGGCGAGAGAACTTTGGAGGGCAGGCCTCGTGAGAGAGTTCCATCATCCGAGTCAACGTTTCTGCGCGAGGAAAAGTCGTTTTGAGGTGTGTCGTCGTCAGTGGTGTTGGTGGGGAGGAGGGTATAGGGAGCGGGTGTATTGCAAAGGGTGGCATGGGAGGGCTGCGCCACACAGACACATGTGCACATATCTCGAATAAAATTGATGTAAATACACATTTGTGCAAACAAGTACACCTAAGCGCCCAAGAGAGGTTTGGAGAAACGTATCGATAAAGATGAAAAGTAATTGGAGAAAATATCTACTAAATAGTAATGGGACTACAATGAAGTGTTGTTTCAATGTAGATGAGTACTGTGCTTTTATTAATCTTTCCTACTCATTTCAGTAAAGGTAACAATATGAAATGCCTTTTTAGCCATCCTGTAGTTTATCTTCGTATTAATTTTAAATATATATGTTCAATTTTTCAACTTTTTTTTAGAGGAATTCACGTTTGGTCATGCTTAGGCTTCTAGTAGGTTAAGACAGTTATCCGGTCACGCACACAGTTGGCCGGATGGACGGGCAGAAGCATATTTTAACCGCAAGAACCAAAATGAATTTATGTCAAAATCTATCTAACTGAACTGAAATGTTTTATTAATCAAGGACTCGAGTCGCTTTCTGTAACTTTACAGCGATTTTAATAGCTTTAATAGTATTGACAATATGTTTACAGCGAGTTTACATTATTTATTTTCTCATTATCATTCTCGGTATTTTGAAACCACATTTAATATCGCATGACAAATTCCATTCTCCGTATTCAGATTATTAACATATTATATCTTTCCAAACATTACTCAATACATTTCTTTGCAAACTCAAACGTATTATTGAAATTCTATTTTCATTTGAAAATTATTTACTTTGTCAAACAACCAACTATTCATACAACATGGAATGCTCCATAAAATCGACTTCGAATACAGAGAACTATAATGGGCACTGCTAAAACTTATTAATTACATAGTTTGATCGTCAAAATGGGTCACCTTTCCTGTATTTAAATCTCTCAGCAACCGAATTACAACGGTAATAATTCAGCGTAATACAATGACATTGCTTGCGAACATATTTCACTCTCCCCTCCGCTGGATCGGCTATTCGGCGCGCGGCTGGCAACCCAGTAATGAGGAATGTATCGTTATAAACGAGTGCCGCGGGAAGGGAATGAGTAGCGCATTAATTTTCAATTACCACCGCAGTGGCGCTGCTAACAGGCGGTGCCATTTCCGGCCCCCAGGGCTGCTAACCGTATTTGTTTGGGTAAAATGTCATGCACTTGAACTACTCCTACGTGAACGAGTTTTGCCTTTCACAGAGTGAGTTTATTGTGTTATTGGACGTCTATTTATTTGATGATGGCTGGTACCAAATGCTGATCAACTGTGTAAATAATGAGAAAGGCAACAAACGTTAAATCTGCGTATTGCGAGTACAGGGTTCAAATGAATTTTGTTTCGATGCATTCCCTATTTGTGATCATGATACAGTAAGTATTTTTTTGAATTAATTTCATTTTGTTTTCTAAGTGATGTCAGGGGAAGTGGAATGAAGACAAATAGCAGATAAGCCTTTATTTTTTTTAACTATTATTTTTTAAATTATTATTTATGTAGATTAACATATACAAAAGTGAATTTCGCAATAAATTAGAATTACTTTATTTGATGTCAATTGTAATTATTATAATACTCTCCGATAAGTATTAGCTCAAGCCAACCTCTTCTGTTGGCAATTTTGGTAGTTTAGAACCTTTCATTAAGAAGATTACATATACGTTTTTCGATCTATAATATTTTTCTTCTTTTGTGACTGTAACTCATTGTAAAGTAACCTCCAAACATGAACGCATGATTCCTTTTACTGAGATAAAAAGACTGGCATGTAATACTTATTCTTTTTGTTACATTCAATATTATTTCCCTTATAAGAAATCGTTTCAGGTCACAGAATATGATTATGTTTCCTTACTCTGATAGTGTAACGAAAGTGAGAAAATTATTTTATATTAGCAATTATTTTATTTCCTAGAACTTGTTTTCTACACAATTTTTGAAAGAAAATGTATAATAAAACTTTTAATTAACTAAAGAAGTTACCTTGTAGTCTGCGTGTAGCATGAAATTCTTTGAACTCTTTCATTGCTATTGGTCGAGGGCCTCAGGTGTACAATTTACGACATTCATATCTACCACACACTTCATTGGCTAACATACGATATGCTAACCCTAATGGATGACTATTGCAGAACGCATTATAATTACACGTTCATAATGCAACCAGTATGAGGTTCCCCGACATTAAGCACATAATTATAATACATTTATAAGTAGTATACGAGCTTTCAAGTGAATTCACGAGTATACTTATGCCGCTTCTTGTTCCTCGCGGAGAGTTCTGGGGAATTCGTAAAGCGTTGGCAGTAAAATGAGCAAGAATGCGCATAACGAGCTACGAATATTATGCACAAACAGCGGAGGTTTGTCTCTCTCATCAGGAGGATGATGAATTAATGATATTCTGTAATTTAACTAGCATTGATCAAAACACCATTGTATAACTAAACAATCTATTATATTTCTTACCACACATGTTTGCTGCGTAAAGAGTGTTATGTCCAGAAAAAAAGGAAAAAAAGATTTTGTCATAGATGCGTGTAAAAAAGTTAAATCTAATTATGAATTCGATGCGTAAATACCATCTTTATACTGAGTTTGTGAATTTTGGGTGTATGGTAAAAACATACATGTTACAGTATAAAGAGGGCTATGCCTAGAAACTACTATAAACACATTGAACTCGTAAGTTGTTCAATGGTTACGTATCACAACATGTGATGACATTTTGCTGAGATCTATTGAAACTAGTGGTGCTACGGGATGCACAGATTTTCTCGTACTAGTAAATTTTCTATTCTCTTGAGTTGGGTCTAGTTTTTCAGTTTCGCTCCATTCACTTCTCGGCAACTATCAATTGGCCCCTAAGACCTACAAGGGCGTCTCGCACTACTACACTACCGCTCCTCTCCGGGCATTTCTACTGGAGACCGCTGTAGTACTTAGCGCTTCTTGAATATCCCAAAAATCAGAGGTTCACAAACTTTTTTTACCACATCCCATCTGTCAATTCTTCATCATTCGTATATTACGTTTGTTTCGAACTCACAACCTTACTTTCAACCTGCATTGTAGTATTGAAACTACGTATTTTAATTACTTTGACTTCATTCGATTCTGCAGTTACAATTCAAAGTAACTTTTCGATATTAAAATTAATCATCATTACTTCTATTAATGAGCAATTTTCTCAAAATGAAGCAATACTTCAGAAAATATTGTAGAACGTAATATTTACAGTGCATATCATTATGGTTTAGTTTACTTTTATGTAATATTTATATTGAGGAAATTGTATTTCCTCAAAAAACACCTACATTTTTAATGTAGGTGAATAAATAAATATAGAATTACGATTTACCTCCCAATACAAAATAGACAACTGGAATTCTATGGGACCGCTATCATTTTGAGTTCGATCTAAATGGAAATATATTAGAAATATGTACCTCTATTATTCAGTAATTTTTTTAACCTCAAATCTGATAACGTGAAGTAATAATATGTAGGTACGTATATATTAATATTTCATGCCGAGAATAATGTTAATAGCAGAATACGGCGTTTTTCTGCTCACAACTAATCTCTTTCTTCAAGAAGAAATGATGAAATGAAAATGAAAAAAAAATGAGTGGAGATTAATGATGTATTCGAGAACATTATTCAATTTCAAATTTGCCGAATTGTACAAATTGGCTTGTGAGGTGCCAACTCGGCCTTCATTGTGTTACTTGCAACATCTATGAAATGACTTGTTTTAACTTCAAATTTCTCTTACAAATTTCTCTTTTCATGCAAGGGACGGATGCATTTAAGTTTGCTTGAGTGTTGTTTTGAGAATAAAGACTTTTTTTTTGTTTCAGGTGAGTGTTACGCATCTAGCAGAGTATGCTGACCTTTGCATCCTCTACATCCTGAGAATACCAGGTAAGGCTTGGCAAATGATTCAAGCAAATTTTGACCACACTGGCCAAGTTGACGAAAAATTAGAACATAAGCAATTTGGAACTTGTATTGGATATTTTGTTTCTCTTCCTGAGTACTAATTTAGTTTCAGCCAGTATTTAGAATCCTCGATACAATGTTTAGTATTCTAAGAAACTAATGCCTTCAGATAACCACGTACTCTAAAAATTCCAGATGTTGATTAATAACTGTGACAAATTTTGATTTGATTCTATAGTGATCAAAGTTATCACCCATTTAAAAACTGGACAATATCTAAAAATTAACATTCAACTGATACACACCAAAACGTGGTGAACATGTGCAAACATTCGCGGACCTGCACGAGTCACTAGTAGCTTTATGAACCTGGAAAATCTGGAAGAGACTAGACGGACTTAGACGAATTTAGACGGATTTTGTAAGGGTTCGTAAGGGTCAAGAACGAGACTGTCTAAACACTTGTTGAGAAAATTGACATTACTGACGTGTCTTCAATCCTCGGAAATAAGAGTTAATCTCGTTATCTTTAACTCTCGTACTTAATGTGGGCTCGCAATAACGTATTAGTTATACGATAATCTTTTATAATATAACAGATTTGGTTTGCCCATGAGTATAATCTATCAACATTACCTATGTCAAGATTCTTCCTTCTCCTTTCAAGATTAACTTTCGCAGTCCGTAACTATGGCTTCATTCAATTTACAAAACCTGGTGTAGCTTCGTAAAATCTCTGTTCACGATACTCGTCATACGAGTATACAATGTAGTACAAAATCCAATGTATTATAAAATTTGAAGCGTAATACATCGGGTAAAACAACTTTATTTCTCTCCTCTAGCACGTGTTTTTTCATCTGTATCCGGCGTAACTTTAAGTATTTCGACTCCAAAGTATTTTGTGAAACACTAGGCGACTAATTTTCACTTATCTCTTTAACTCAACAAACAATATTTTTTGTACTTCTAGTAATATTATTGTATCAGTAGTTATCTACATTTCTAATTTCCAATGCGCGCATGAATTGAAAGAAATCTGTTCAGATTCCATCCTTTTAAGAGGTATTAATGGTTCCATTAGATAGATACCCGGATAGGTACTGGGAAAATCCAAAACCAATGAAACGGTTTCGATGTTGATTGAAAAATGCAAATATTTGATTGTTATTCCGTCTGTTCTCATACTACGCGTACCGACTGAGTTCTCGTACTCGGTGCGTCATTGCTTACGACTCAACTTACATGCTACAGCAAGGCTCCAAAGAGAAGGCTTCTTGCAATTAAATATTCGTTATTCGTCTGTTGCTTTAAGGAACAGCAACTATTTTAATATTCAGGGTATGTAAAGAACTACTGTTATGTATGTATACTACAGTACGTTATAGCAGTATTCCTGAGGTCCGTTTTTGTTAAAAGAATTTATTGCGATTTTGTTAATAGCATTTTATTTGTTTTTCTTGAGCAGTGTTAGTTCTACATTTTGAAAAAATCATTTTGAGTGGTTTTCTTCAGCAATATTTTTTTGCTGTCGCAGATCATTCGTCTCTATTAATGCACGCACAAACTGAAAGAAACTATGCCGCCTCCGGCGATGTGATAGAGGGATATGGCTCCCTTAGATACTCAGGAAATCGAGATAAATCCAAAAACAATGAAACAATTTCGAATTTTACTGGAAAATTCAAATATTCGCTTTGAGTAAGTTTCGCGCTATTGCTTTAGACATAGCTTACGTAATGCAGTTACAAGGCTCTTAGGAAGTACCGTAGTTAATTATTTGCTACTTACGTACTGCCTTTTTGAATGCCAATTTTTTGGATATTCTTAGTTCGCGAAAATCTATTGTATTGTATATTTACCATACCATGTTATTGGAGTATTCGTGAAAACTTTTTTTAGAAAATTTAATTTATTGTAGTGTTATATGAGAGGCTTATTTGTTGTTCTTGAGGAATGAGTGTTCCTCTTTTTGAAACCCATTTCGTGTCATGTTGTTCAGCATTTTTGCTGCTGCAGGTCACTAGTCATGTATCTTTTTAAATTATACTTTATAAAATGCTACATTTATTTTATAATTCATGGCTCTTATATCAAAATTACCAATATCATTTTTAATACATTTGTTGCACTTGAAACGAATTTTCAGTTGATGAACAATTCATATAATAACACGCTTTTAAAAATCTTCCAATAGCTAGTTCTTATAATACAATCATATATTTATATAATATTTTCCTCCTCTCATTCTTATCCTGGCAGTCTTAGATAGCATTTCTTTCCTTTAATTTATGTGCTTATCCATCGATAGTCTTGATATACTATTTAGAACCCTCTATGCGCGTTTGAATAAGCCTTTTTAATTTTATTAAGAATTATGAATTTTATATTTATATATCAGGAAATAGACAATTAGCACTAAAATGAATAGATAAAACGTGTAGCCAAATCCCCTTTATAGAGAATACATTCTCTTTCGCTTTCTCGTTGACTAATTTTACAAGCTGTTATAATCGATCTTATGGAGTGTCTTTTGGCTACAAAAGTCCGTAAAGAACACAAAATAATTAATCAGAGAAGTAACCAATCCATTGATTATTTTAAATAGTTTTAAGGGCTTCGAACTCTACGAATTCGCACGCAATCATTCAAGTACCTTTCGTCCTTTTCTTCTCGTGAAAACACTCTGAGCGCCACCTATCCTATAGTACTCGTCCTTCGTCTCTTCAACCTTCCCTTTCACACACAAAGTCCCCGCCACGTCCCGCTCCGCCCCACAGTCCGCCGCAAAGAAAAATCATTTCCCCATTACCTCCACAAAAGAAATTAGATTACGGGCGCCCGCGCGGCCGCGCAGCTCAAAGTCGCCCAGCAGATTCTTTTCGCGGCCTCTCCGCTTCATTATCTCCTTCGCGAGCCGGAGCCGTAACTAATCCTAATTTATTGCGTTATAATGCCAGTGAAACAGCGAATGCCCCTGCGCTTACGCTGATGAATGCCAGCGCCCTCTGCTGTCGCCCGCGCCGACGCACGTCACGCGTGGGGTGAGAGGGGGATGAAAGGGATTTGCAAAAAATGCAAAAAAGAAGCGAGACGGATAAGACACCCACGGCTGAAGTGAAAATGAAGCTGTACTTCGAGATGACGCGTAAACAATTTGTATTTTGTGTGTACTTTCAGTGAGATGTTAACTTTATAAAGGCAGAAATATTTATCGCATTAGTGATGTATTGACAGTGGATGTGATGCTAATATTGCGGTTGAAGTAAGTCAAAGCCGTTGAAGAGACATTACTGAGTACATTAATGAATTATTATTGAGATATCTCAGTAATAATTTATGGAAAATGAAGCTGTGCTATGCGATGGCTGGTAGTCAAGATGCTTTTTTTTAATTAATTGATACTATTATGCGTGAAGAATGCGATAACGGGCTTTGTGCTGTGTATCAATGAGAATTCAAAGAGATATTAAAAGTGTTTATGAAATCATCGATTTTGTTTTTTGTTTTTTTAATATTTGACGTTCTAAACTGTCAGATAATGGGTCACTTTGTGAACTTCACTAGACGGGAGATCAAAGAAATATAACGATTACAAAACATTTTCTGTTAGTGTATTTTGAAATTCAAGAGCTTCTTCACCAGTTCCAAATTGGGAAAGAGTTTTTAAACACCCTAATTTCCCATTACCAGCCATTTATTTGAAAGGAAACATCTGTTGGTGTGTTTAGAAAAAGGTCGAGATAGGTACACGGATGGAAATATATTTAGTACCACTTAACTGTGTGTCTATTTAATTGATGAAGCATGAAATTAAGTTTTTATTGAACGGTGTTGCTGTACTTTAGCTGTTACACTGAGAGCTCCTTTTAATAACACATGTTCAGTAGGAATGCACGCCTTTTCCCTCATATAATTAGTGTTTATTATACCCCAAACGAGAATGTCATTACGTCAACAACAAAAAAAAAGAAGATTAGGAAATGTGCATGATTTAAAGAACAATTAAATGTATAAATTTAAAGCATTTCACAGAGTGAGTTTTTGTTATTTCTGTGTATGTTGAGGGTGACAGGAACATTGTGTTGGCAGTGCACAGCCGTGCATCATCTCTCAGCCTACCGTGCAGCAAACAGCAGCGCTTGATGTGGTTGCCGATGTAATTATTTTGGACTTAGTGCTCTCTTTTTCGCGGCTTTACGTAGCCTGTGGAACAAAATGAAACGACGCGATTATTCCTAATTTCATTCAGAGAAAATCCAATGTAGAGACCGTTACACGAAAATATAGGTAATTTCAGTCAGGCGGTTCTACAAGAAATGAATAACCAGAGCATAATTAAACCAAACCGAGAGCTAATCTGGGAACATCTCCCAACGATTGCAAATGCAAACTGTTTTGTTCGTGCACGTGTTTTGATTGGAGAAATAATTCCCGGTTGAGATTGTACACTAATTCAGCCTTGTCATGACAAACTTTTTTGTTATTTTCTTTTTGTTCGTCACACCCAAATGGCACCCAAATCTTTTCGTGACTCCCCATGTAGCAAAGTGTCAACAACCATTCAATGCTGTATTTTTCGCAACATACTTATTTATTCATAATAATTGTTAACATTGTGAGAGTTATGCTTCTTATAATTCATAAATCGTAACACGAAGTAACTGTAACCTTTATATTTTCTATATAAAATTCGTGAGGGAAGTGAACTATGAACTCTTGCCTTTATTTTAAATATGTTATAAATTTATAAACAGCGTATTTAAAAAATATATGGTCATGCTTTCTGATTTTGACCAAATAATGTCTTGACTTAGTCAATCATGCATTTGGACATTTCTTATATTCAGTACCTATTCATTTCAATTTTGTTAATTGAGTTACCTTTTTCTCAGTTACATAAATAGTATCGCATTTCTAGAAAGCTTACATTTTCGTTTGAAAATTTTGCATTAGAGTATATAATACCCTGTAAATAGCACATTGGAAGTAGAAACAAATGAAAAAAAAATTGTAAATTATTTACAGTGATTGTACTGTTGACCGCTGATTTACCTTGACCGCATTTTACTTAAAGTTGTGGAGAAAAGCTGCTACAATAGTAATGGATTTCAGTTGTGAGCTCAGCTAAGGACAGAAAGGCAGTTTATAACAAATTTTACTTTCTCGCTCTTTCGAAGGTACTTTCTAAGAAGAGATAGTTATGTAATCGTGCGCTGGAAAGTGGGGCATTTTCGGCAGAAAAATCCTATTGTTAGGTTCTGGTAACGGAAAACTGGACATATACAGTTGCTAAATATAGAAAACAATCATGTAACTCATGGTGTTGTCAGATTCCATGTTTTGTGGGACTTTAATACCAAAAAATCAATTGACGGCTAAACGTCCGTCTGTAGTGAACGCCAGCACCTAAACCGTCCAGTCGATTTTCTCCAATATTGATATTCCCTGATCGATCTGAACGAACTCGAGGCTTTGGGAATTTCAAACGGATATTTTCATTGTTGTGGGTACTTTACATGCAGCTTCAAAAACATTTTCAAATTTTTCTCAAAAATGACACAATTTTTGTTTTGTTTTGAAGCTCTGACCTAAACTCAATAAAAACCCTATTGCCGATGCGTTTTAATGCAAATAACACGCTTGCTGTGAGAAAACATGTCACTTGTTTGTGTCGTAGGCAAATACTAAGTGTCCCGGAGGGGTGAAATCTTAATCAAGCGGGCCGGTCCGGTCACCCGACGCGGCGCGGCCATCCATCGTGCGTTGCGTTGCGCCGGGGGCTTCTCAAGACGCATGCGCGCGAAAGGCGACGCCGCGCAGAGCGTCTCGCGTTTCGGTCGCGGGAGGTCCACGAATTAATTAAGGACGCATTGTGCCCAAGGCGGCGGCGGCGGCAGAAAGGCGGTGCGGAGAAGGGGGAGACGCGAGCGGCGGTGCCGGCGGTGCTGGCAGTGGTGTGGGCGACGGTGGAGGCGGCGGCGCGGGCGGTGGCGGTAGAGGTAATAGCATATAGAATAATATAGAACGAATAGACTTCGTGGGTGGTAGTGATGGTAGACAATGTGACAACGAAGCTGTAGGAGTAATAATATTAATAATAACAAATATAAATAACAAATTATAATTTGTCATTTTCGTAATTCTGAGTCCCTTGTGCCAGAGGGGTAGGCATTCGGAGTTGGTAGATACATCTGCTCTAATAGAGCGAGAGACGAGCAAGTAAATGGCAACTTGTTCCTTCAAAACTTAGAAATTGAGCGAAACGATAGTTATTTATACTAGTTACTACTGAATTACGAGATATTTTTCAATCTGTCGGTGATTAAAAATGTTTTACCGGAAGTTTTGATTTTATAAAGGAGTATATTGTAACTTCAGATTCTTCGAGCTGCATGGGAAAAGTTACAAATATTTGGCGTTGAAGTAGTTACGGGAGGGCGTTTTCATCGTGCAAAGCAGTTTTGCTGAGTTTCTTGCCGCATTAAAAAAGTTACCCGAAATAGTTTGATATTTAAAAGTAAAAAAACATAAAAGTTTTACAAATAATAATTTTGTAGGATTGTTTTACTTTTTGTAGTCTAGTTGAAATTTAGACACATTCTTAAAAGAATCTAATACATGACAGACTCTGCAATAATCTCGCTCTGCAGTTTTGTAATTATTCATTGATACTATTGTTTTATTATTATATTTATATTATAATCAAATAAAATTACCACCAGGTAATACGATGCTTATAATTGAACATAAGGCTGGAACAAAACTATGAAGTTTTACAGCTTCTCATAATTGCAAACGCACAAGTGATTTGCAATACTCTATATTTTTTTTCAGGTAACAATTTCGTTGCATGCGAGACCTAAAAAATGGAAATGGGACCTAAAAAATGATTGCGGTTTGTACCGAAAATTCATTCAACCCATTTACAGCGTGGCGGCCACCACCAGACCTGACGCGATGTCAAACTTCGGCTTACACTGAACGGTGGATCAGCCAGACCAGAGCACCCGACCTTGCCTGTGTGATGCAGACCGCTCGCAAATCAATGGGAGGAAAGGAAACCCGCCGCTCGCTGCTGACCTCCAGCGCCACGAGCCCTATAGTAGACTTCATTTGTGCAGCTTTGTAAACGCGTGTAAACCGCAGTAAACCGCGCGTTCATATCACTCTGACGTGGCCAACCCTATTTTGGGAACAATAGTAAATTCTGGAACAAAAAGGAAGGTCACTAGCGACATTAGCATACCGGTGTGCGCAGAGCATTTGCTTTAAATTAAAAAGAACTAAAAAACTATAAAACTGTGTAGTAATTCTGCTTCGGGTGCTGATTTCAGATACATCCGTTTATCGATAGATTGCTACGCTCGCTTTTACTTCGCTCCCGTGTTCGGGTTTGCATGCAGAGAGGACGTCCTTCTGCTGGATATAAAGGCGCAGTCAAAGTGGCACTGAGCTGCTCCGTAACACTGCAGTTTCAACATCTTGAACAAAAGTCTGCTCTCCTTGCACGGCAGACCTAAACGGTCATTGCTTGTTTGTTGCTTGTTTTTCCGAAGACACAAACTTTTGTGTTCTTTACTCGAAACTAAGCATCAACATCCAAGCATTAGATATGCTAGCATAAGTATTCAACAGGTTTATTTGAAAGTAAAGCGTCATCCAGATGAGAGATTCACAAGTGCCTCTCAATGAAGCTACTACTAAATTAAAAAAAAGTTCGCGAAGACAACAGCATGATCTAGACTCAACGAAAAATCTTACCGATGGATCAATAGCAGGTAAAAGAGACTATAATCTGGTACTGAAAACTATTTTACTCGTTTAACAATGTATCACAATGTAATAAAAATATATTTTGATACCAAGCGGCTTTTGTTTTGCTAGTATGGTATTGTAGTTGCTATTGAAGTCTTTGTTGTTATTGTTATTGCTGTTTCTGTTATTGCTGTTGTTGCCATTGTTAAAAATATGACGTATAAAATATGTAAAGTATAAAAATTAACAATTGTATCATTACATTTAAATACATACCAAAGCACATTAAAACTTTCAGATCCACGCCGAAAGTAATTATTTCTATTCCAGTAATGACTGAAATCAACATAAAAATACTTTTTTGAATATTCATTAAATCTGATAAACATAAAGATAACATCTTATCAACAACAAATCAGAAACTCGGCACTGAGCCTTTTATTCAATGTCAGGGGGCAAACATATTCTCCACACAAAGCCAAACAAAGATTCACACCCAACTCAAATACACCACACCAAAACGATGAAAACACATTACATCAGGTCTTACGAGATAAGCAAATATCTTCACTTTCCAACTTCTTTTTCAAACTCATAAACATGCATATTATACCCCTCACAAACCCAGGAACACCACACACACCCACACACACACAATCACACACACACACACACAGCAACCAAATGAACAAAACGCCTACACAAACCTCCCACACAACCCACACTACCTAACCCAATTCACAAACACCCCACAACTCAAAACACCACACCCTGTCCCACAAATCAACACCACACACACACACATCCTACTCAAACCCCCAATACCACACACACACACACCCACACCCACACACACACACACAAAATCCCACCCTCTTAACTAAACACACACGCGCGCGCGCACGCGCACACACACACACACACACACACACACACACACACATTCATCCCACCGATTCCACCAAGTTACAATCAGCTATGGCGAGTCTAACAATTATCTGCCAGTGTGCGCATCTCTGTCTGTGAATGAGCTTGCACGCCTGTGGTTGATCTGCCTGTGCACCCTGTGTGGTGTGTGTGTGTGTGGTGGTTGTGTGTGTGTGTGTGTTTATCTCTCCTCTCCCCCGTGTCTACAGACTACACTAGTGCCTAAACCGTTTTTATGATTTTCTCCTAAATCGATATTCCCGGATCGACCTGGCTAACGTGAGGTTCTGCAATCTCACGCTGCATTCAAAATTAGGTAAATGTGACAGTGTGTCCTTTACCTCCGAGATAAAATATGTCTTGTTTCACTGCAACACGTACGTATCCGCACGCAAACTTACTCGCATGAAACTGCGCGTACAAACACACGCACTTGAAGTACACACGCGCACATACATTAACTATTCGCTCAATGAGTTCACATTTTATCTCAACTTGCGGGCTACGAACATACATATCGCGATAGTGTATGTTCAACATTCCCCGAAGAGTGTGCTGGCATGTTCAATCATGGATACACGGTTTCGATGCGTATCGTTGGCAACGCACGTTGCGCGAACGTATCTCCGCTGCGGCAAACACGAACGTGCGAGGCGGTGGCGACGGCTGGGGGCGGGAAACCGGAGGCAGGGCAGTAATTACGCAGGGCGACGCTGCAAGCACTGGCAGCGCCTCTTCCCCGCCCACCCCTCTTCCCTCGAGCCTCATTCCGCTCTACCCCGCGGCTGTTCGCCCTAGCAAGCGCTGCCCTCCCCCCTGCTACATCCCATCCTACATGCCCGGCCCCCTCGCCCCGCCTCTAAAAATCCCGCCCCGTTGGTCCCGCTTTGTTTACCCTTCCCCGTACTATTCACACCGCCCTCGCTTTCCCCGATCCGCTCGCCCAGCTCGCTTGCCACGAACAACTCATTTGGTACCTACGCCCCCCATCTCGCGATTCCCTCTTTTCGCCCCGCTTTATTCACCCCGCTTCGTCCCCTTTTCCCTTCTCACCCATTTCGGCCCCGCCCCGGCCGCCCCGTATTCGACTGCCCCGGCAACGGAGACTGCGGCGTCATGGGCGCTTGCGGTGGAGGCTTGAGGGCCGCTACGGCGGAGAGGGGGGTGTTACGTCGGCTACAGCCACCGGTAGAGGACTCGACGCGGTAGTGCCAGCTGCGACGATGAGTGCGGTGACGGTGGTTTCGAATGTGGATGACGTTGGCAGGGGCGGTTGTGCCCGGGGTGAAAGGGAATAGGTGGCGGCGGTAGTGCCCACTGATGCGACGGGAGCGGCAGCCGCCTTAGAGTAGGCAATGCCGATAGCCGGTGCGGGCGCGTCGGCTACAGCGTGGGAGCCGAAGTGCGGGCGAGGAGACTGCGGGTAGTGCTAGCGGCAGCGGGGGCGGCTCCCGCAGTGGAGCGGCGCGGCGCGGCGCGGCCGCGGTCCCGCCACCTGAATGGCTAATTAGGGCCTGAAGCGCTGGGCGCACATAGGCGCGTGTGGAGGCGCAGGCGCGCTGCGGAGAGGCTGTGGTGGCAGAGGATGAGCAGGCAGAGCCACCTCTGCCATTCTGCTAGTGCCTTCCACATTGCTGCCATCGTTGGCGAGAACAAAATTCAGAAGATAAGCTCTGATGATGCATCTTGTTTTGTATGGAAGCATGTTTATTGGAAGTACTGACATATCTGCGTACACGTTACAAACCCTGAAAAACTAATAGTCGTATTCACACGTACGCCAATGCAATCGCAATTGCAATATAAACTATTCATACCTCTGAGAGGTCGGAGAGAATGAAGGTAATAGTAGCTACTGAGAACAAGAACACCCTGGTTAAAGGAATCGGTGTGCTTCATCCATTCCATCATATTTAAATTTTCAGCATATAAAATTACTTGACTAAATGGAAATTATTTACATTCTTACTCAATGTGTTCGAAGGGTATTTTACATTATAGATAGAACTAAAATAAATACTCTTATGCACTTGAACGTTATGTAGAGAATTAAATTCATTGACAAATTAATGGATAATTCAATTCTTTGATTCATTGTGATATATGAAATACGAATCAAAATAATTTTTAGAAATTAAAGTGTAAATATTTGTTTCATTATTGGTACACTTTCTATTGATCTGTGTTGCCAAACTTCCCCGACGTTAGCTTCAGTTTTCATCAGACAATCCACTGTCCACCTTACATCCACTGACGTACGTAATGCTTTGAAGGCATTTTCACGAGTCCTCGACATTCAGGCAGGCGGCCTCGAAAAGAAGTGTTGTGGAAGAGGAACGTTTCAAACGAGGATCCGAATCGCTTTCCGGAAGCTGCGAGGGCGGAAGTTCGTTATATCTGCCCACGAAAACGAATAGCATCACGCTGGGTCTCGCCGCAATGGAATTTAATTATGACTGTTTGGAGAATACGGAAGTAAGGTCGGAAAAAACACACAAAGGCAGAGAGCACTGGAGGGGCAAATGATGGAATCAACTGGATGGCAAACAAGTCGGCGTCAAAGCAAAAGCAGGATGTCAGTGAAATAATGAACGACTTTGCATATGAAAATGAACGAAATGTGAGGATTAAAATCAACTTAATTGCATAGCTTTCTCTAACTCAATGAATAAGTAGAGGCCAAACAATTTTTATTACCAAAGAGTTCTTCGATTTTAATAATTGCTTGACAACAGTTTATTTCCTCCAATGCAATGCATTTTGAACTTCAGCAATTGAAACACTAGGTGTAATTCAAACTTTTTAGTTATATATTTGAATTCTTATTTCTCATGTTTTGTTACTGCAAATTACATTTTGTACATAGGACCCTTATACATCGTTTTAAATATTCGTTTTTGTTTGTTGTTTTTTTGATATTATCATTCATTAAGAGACTCTCTGAACTTTTATGTAACTCTGTAAATGTAAACTGTAAAATGGATTCGTATTTGTACTTATTTCAACTATGATTATGAAACTTTCAGAACTGATTTAATTTTCGCTATCCTCGAGTCTCGTGGCTGTGCAAATATTCTAGATATAGTTTATTCGGTAGGCATTCATCAATAATGTTAGGTAATTATAAATGGAGTAAAGTATTCCCATTCCTCTATTGTAGTTCAATGCATTGGTCATGAAGTCATTAGTCTAGAAATTCCTCACCCTTCGGAACAGAAAACAGGAAACGGTGAAAAATACAGTTTAATTATTAAATGTAAACAGGGAATAATGTTGTCTTGCATGTAGTTTGTTGTCTGGATAGTTAAACGTTCTGCTCTACGCCAAGTAACAGATGAACTCTGCGAGGCCATTACATAAACGCAGGTCAAGTCAATATTTTTACTGATATTGTATAGGTCTTCAAAAGTCGCATGGGGGTGGGGGGATAACTACGAACCGCCACGTAATACATTTCCTCTTTTTGTTTAGGTTGAGGGTGATTAATCATTTATGACTTATTATTAGACTATATCTCAAACTTTAGTGATATGTTCGTATTTCTACGCCCATCAGACGTTTACAAGAAATCGAAACCGTCATTATTCGTAATCGATTGCTGGAAACTCAAACGTTCTCTAACTCCCAGACCTAATCATAGTAATCACGTTGAAATATTATTCTACCGTCTGTCGATGTAGAAAGCAATTTTAGAATCGGAGCAACATTCAGAATGTTCAATTTTAAAAGTTCATTAAAAAATGTCGTCGCCGTATGTGCTTCGGCGTCAAGTAACGCAAGAACACAAAATGTTTAAAATATCCCTTTTCTCATATCTCAAAATCTGAAAATATTTTATTACAAAAATCCTGAAAATGAATTTTTAATGTTCATATATACACACATCAAAATATCTTAAATACTTACATAAAATTTTCCTTCAATTATGTTGCAATTGATTCGAGGTTCCGTCATAGACATACCTCCTCCCCCCCTTCATTGGTGTTTTTTGGGTATCGGAATGGCATTGGTTTTCGCTCGTTAACATTTTCTTAACTTAATTATTTCTTATTTTATTTTCTTTCTCCAAAGAGCTGTAATGAGTACCAAATAACAGTTCATTACTGTTAAAATGGCATTCTTAAAAACTTACTGCTCTGCTGAATGTGATATGATGAAAAGAAAGAGTGCAAAAATGTAACTCACTGCTTCCTAGTTTTTTAGATCAATGTCTGCTAATTATTTGATTTCCATAAATACATTTGCAGATGTTCGTTTTTTCACGAGTCATAATGGCTAATTATTAGATTTTCATATCTTTGGAGTCAACCTATAACAGTTTTATGAACGCTTTTCTGCCGCTTAACCAATGGTAACGTTTCAATGGATTTTTTTCTCGCAACTCCCCTTGCGTTGTGCTTCAGCTGTTCTCCCTGTCTCGTCTTCGCCTCCCTCTTTCACTCCCTTTCGAGGAGAGCAGACGGCGCCAGCGTAAAATCGCAGAAACGTCGATGCAAGCAGCGCCTGTTCTGCAGTCAGAGAGTGATTTATTACACCCGGAAATGAGAGAATTTATCTTAAATAAAAAAACAAACAACTGTAGTCATTGTAAAGGCTTCTCGAAAACAAAAAGTACAGTATTTTTAATATATTCCCGCTCGGTATGTTAAGAAGCCAGTCGGTTTACCTGGTTTGCCTACGCGAAATGTCGGTCTCCGTTATGAAATTCCACTTCGCAGGAGGCCGTTGACAAAATCGTTTCTTGAACAGAGAGAGCCGCCTTGGTTCCGCCTCCTTCCTTACTCCAGCCTCCGTCCTGCCTTCGTCACTCCTTTCGCCGTCTTCCTAGTCGGTTTCTTCCCGCCGTCACCAGTCATCGTCCCGGTGCAGTTAAGTCCGCCATCTCGCCACTACCCGCCGCTCTCACCGTCAGCCAACTATCCTCATCGCTATCTTCCAGGCACCCACGCCGTCATCTTCCAGCGGTCCTCGATGAAATCTTTTATTCTGTTTAACATCTTTCATCTACCATTTCTGCCATTTTCAGAAACCGTCATTGCCATATGGCAACCACCTACGCTATCAAGATGTTCGCCTCCATCTTCCTACCACCATCGCTATGACACCTTCCAGTCGCTCTCTCCGCCATCATCTATCCAACTTTCCAACTCTCCTCCACCTTCGAGTCGCCCTCAACGTCAACTTCCAGCTTCCCTTATACCCAACACTATTCAGTCACACTCGCAGTCTCTTTCAACCTCCCTCACTGCCATCTTCCAGTCTCTCTCACCACCGCTTTTACTCACATTCTCGTGCATCACCCACTAGCACCCCGCTCTCACCCCCTCGAAAGTCGCCGCTGCCAGGAGAGGAAAGGGTTTCCTGGCAGGACAGGTCATTTCGAATGGGAAGAAGCTCGGCGAGCGGTAGTTGAGAAAGTTCGGGGTGTTTGGATAAGCGTAGAGATAGAAATATGGCTGAGCGCGTAGGCGGGATGTGCTCGAATAAAGCAGGAGCGCGCGGAGAGCGAACGGCGCGTGCGGGCGGTGTGAAGGGGCGGTGCGAAGGGAGGCGGCGAGGAACGGGAAGCGGAGGTGAACGCGCCGGCGGAATGCGACCCGGGGTCAATTAAAGCGCTCGGGAGAGGGCGGGGGAAGGCGTGACGCGGTGCGGCTGAGCCGCGGAAGGAGTCGGGCGCAATTAACTCATCTCGGACAGATCCTCGCACCGCGCGCCGCGCTCGGGCCGGAGGTCGCGCTGCCTCGCCTCGCCTCGCCATGTCGTCTTGCGCGCCGCCGCAACGCGCGCATGTGAATGCCTCTCCGAGCTGGCGCCTCGGAGCCGGGCTGTAAGAGACGCGCTGCTTCAGTTAGCTGTGGGGAATTAGTTTGTCATTAATCTCTTGGATGTTCCTTGCTGAAATATGCTACAATAGTTTTCTTATTATTTTTATGGTGACTGGCTTTTTTTTCTTGTTTGTTTTATAGTTATGTGAATCATAAAATAAGGTTAACCTATTTTTTTCAGTTAATGTTCTCTGTGTAATCAGAAATGCTTTCATTCAATTGCTTTTGTCTTGCCTTTGGAATTGAAAGGACATGTGGATGTTATTTCCAGCATTAGCTGGATTGTAACAGTTGTGATACTGAAAAAGATGTCAAATTCAATTCACCACCGTCCTGCCCTGTGAGGATTTCCACTAGTGTTCGCATTTTTGTCCAGAAACACCCTCAGTGCTGTTCTTGGCCTCCACCTCCGTTCCCTCCTCCGCCAACGCCTTCTGTGTTGCGCCTGCGATCCCTTCCAGCATTGGCGTCGTCTCGCGCCAGCGCTTTCCAATCCCGCGCCTTCAGCTCTGCGTGAACGCTTCCGTTGCAGCGCCTCGCACTTCCGCTTCCTCCGCCCCACGCGGTTCCGCTCCGCTGCCTCCCTTGCTCCCTTCAGTCTCACACGCGCTCCTGAACCCTTCTGAACCTGACACGGCACATGGCATCACTGGCTGTGGCATCGAATGTGGTCAGGCTATAATAAGGAGAAACGCCCAATGTGATCATATGAACGGAGAGGGGCGAAATGACATGTCCCTATGCTCAATGTTATGTCATTTCATCAACGTCGCGTCGTCGTCATCTTGGAGTTACCCATCAACATCGTCGTCATGTGGGATCATCCCTAATCGCTTAAGGTTCGGAATCGCCAAGAAAAAATGGGATATAAATCCCCGTCTCCCGACATTATCCAGACGTACGGTACATTCCATAACATAGATATAGCATTCCGTATCACAGATAATGGCAATTTCCGTAATTATGTATGAATATGCCACTATTACATATGTTACCACCTTTACTTAAGCGCCTATGTTGAATAATTGTTCATTTTTCCTTTAATATTAATCAGTACAATAATACAAGAGTAATAATGATCACTTCAACATTAATTTTTCTATTTCAGACCTCTGCACTTCATACATTTCAAATCATTTCAATCTTACGTATTACTAATATTAATAATTTATTAATAATGATAATTTATTATTAATAATAAGTAGAGACATAAAAACCGATCAAGACAAAGGCGAAGAGTGAGAATGAAGAAGTGTAGTAAACTGAAGCGAGCCTCTAATTAAATCAGGTTCGTATTCCAATTAAGGCGAGTGACTGGAAGAACTTGCCTGCAAAGGTACAAGGGAAGCATGACGTGTAGCGCCAGTGTTCTCTGCTGGCCGTTTATACGTGTTCTAGCGCTCGTCCACGCGTCGTAGGTAGTACTGAAGAGAAATTCCACTATCCCTTCCGCATGTTTTCTTCTGCATTCATGATGATCTCCTTATTAAGGCCATATGTACTAAAATAATTATTAAAAATAATTAAATATAAATATCGTAAATTATAAATGTTTGTGATAAAATATATTATTTTGGTAAGATCAAAATATATAAAATAATAAATGACTTTGGTAAGAAAAAATAATTAAAATTGTGTAATGATTTAAGTTTATTGTGATATTGCAAAAATCCTATCATCTCTTTAAATTCGTAAAAGGTATGTTTTCTAGTGACATACCACATCTGTATCATTGCAAAGTTCATACACCTGGAAGATCTCACGAAATAACAGCAGACATTCTCATTCTCGGCGCGTGATTGATAGCCGCACATCTGACAGAAGCAGAATAACATTTTTCACTTCCTGCCCAGCCCTCCCCAGCAACGTTGCCGCCTTCCATCAAGGCCCTCGTGCACTGGGGTGACTGGTGCGCTCACGTGTTCAGAGTCCTCTCCACATCGCTGCCCTGGTGGCCACCCTCCCCACTAACAGCGCTCCCACCCTTGCCCTCGCCACCAACGCCACAATCGCCACCGCCGCCGCTTCTGCCCACACCTCCGCCAGCTCCTCCGCCAGCCAGCACCTTCCCTCCCTCCCCCACCGTCACCATCCCAACACCTTCGACACAACTAATATCCACCCCACCACCCAAGCTCCCATGCCTTCTCCGGCCTCAACGTATCCTCCGCCACAACAGGCTTTTCTGCTAGCGTCACCGTTACCGCCTCCGCCTCGGCCACCGCGGCGGCCGCCTACGGCCGGCGCCGCGTCCGCCTGCGGCCGACAGCAGGCAATCGCCAGCGCGGAATTTACGAGTCGCGCCCGCCCGCCGCCGCCACGCCGCGCCACTCCGCCTCGCTCGTGCCCCGCCGCAGACCAGTTCTCTCCTGCCCCTGCCCCTGCCGCCGCCGCCGTGCAGGCGCTTCCCTGCGGAGTGGAGGGACGTGGGGAGGTGTCTGCCTCGCGCTCGCTCGCCAACCAGCCACAGCGCCTCCGCAACACGGCGCCGCTCAGCCCCCGCACTGTCAGGCAGGGATCGCGCGCCGCCACCCGCTCCACATGGCTGCTGTTTCGGTTATTAAAATCTTTTATTTTCGTGTCCCAGTTGTGGGTTTAAAATTATGATAAAATTGGTTGCAAAGTTTTCGTTCAAGAATCATATATATTTTTAATTCATTAGTTTATTGGAATGGAACAAATTCTTTGAGAATTAATTTTGAGAAAGGGACTAGCGAGGGATCGGACAAAAACATTTTCAGAGTA
>BOPP01000095.1:726729-740603 GCA_017312745.1 Gryllus bimaculatus
CATATTGATTAAAAACACAATGTAGTTTTGATAATATTCGTGAAAGAAGCATCATTGTTTTCGTCTCACACTAAAACTTGTTTAGGTATAATCATGATTGAAAAAATCCATGATGCGATAAACACTTTTTCCATCATGGTTTGAACTTGTTCTTTCACTTCATCTCATGACTAAAAAAGGCAGTGATATTGTCAAACGCAAACAGTTCGCTAAGGCAAAAAAAGCAAAATGGAGTTAACCTCGGGCACAATCAGTTTCTTTAGAAAAAACGTAGCTTGATGGAAATAGGAGCAGCCCTTTATCACAGTTATCGTTAAATACGTCTATTATACTACGTATTAGATTTGCCGTAAATCCACCTGCTTTGCAAACACCTTTCTTTTGGAAGCATTATCAATAAAAATATTGGATTTACATACATCTGGGTTATGATAAAATGACATACATTGGTGGATGTACGCAAATTAAACTTCAAAAGATATGTTTTTCAGTCAAAGTGAAAAATAGCAAAACATACATGATTCACGCTGACGATTTCTCGACATAATTTGAGCATCACTCCCACAAAAATGTTTACAGTCAATGGAGAAAACTAAACTAGTCATACAAGTTTTGTATTATTGACCTTGCGAATATACCGTGCATTTTGCATTTGTACTGATAACAAAATGATCCTTATACCTTCAGCAGAGACCGGCTATTTACAATAAAAAACAAGTACATTGTCTTAGAACAGCACAAAGTTCTTTGCTCTCCGACTGCAAACCCTCAAATAATGCAAGGTCGTACAACCTGTGTCCATAGAGCCAATTTATAAAGAGCTATTGATTTGTACACGCTATAGAACCTAACACTAATGTTACCGTTACTAGCAACTTGCTCGTATTTCACAGGGTACTATCTACATGACGGATCGCGTACTCCGGTACCTCGTCTAACAGCAATACAATGAGTAAACTACGAGAACCGAATGAACAGAAAGGATGATAAATTAGGGAAGGTCTAGAGTACATGATCAAGATCGTAACGCGGGTTGCAAAACTTACGAGCACTGGGACCGACCCTAATGGTATAAGGTTGGGAGTCAACAGGAACACGAAAAGCAAAATTTTTTAACGAATAAAACGGGAAGTAAAATAAGAAATACATGTGGTATACGTGGTGTTTCTTTCTGTCATCATTTATTCCAAATTATCTTATTGTGATCAAGAAAATATTAATTTTGAACGTGACGTCTTCTACAAGAAATTCTAATTTTTCTCTATTTTAATTCTGAGGAGATCAATTGAGTATCAATCAATAAACGTTATCGTAGGTAATGTTACCACGTTTGGAAATTTTCGATAAATGCCTGACTTGCGAAACAAGGAGGGGATTTATCGGAGAATTTTCAAAGCACAGTGATATTTAATAAGATTATTTTACGAATGAAATTACGTCCACCAGAGTTCCAAAATTCGCCAAAAATTTAAAATAACTGAAAGCATTTTAAAATAAAAGGTTATGTTGTAGTTCATGTGCAGTTTATTGCACGTCCACACAGCCATCGATACATACCGCCTTCGTATATAAATCAGTCGCAGCTTATTTATTCGCCAGTACGAAGGAGCTATAAAAAAATCGGATAGAAAAAGCGAAAAGTTTGAGGTACACTGCCCTAACTGGGGCATTTTATATGTATAGTTAAACTATATTTGTTTTAATTTCACGAGCGGAATTGTCGACGTAAATTCCTTCTATAATTTATAAAGGTATCAATTTTTATACTTCAAGACACGCGCTTGTTGGAAGCAGAAGTTGCTTTTGATCTTCGATGTCCAGTTTTACCAATTCCGACTTCTTAATATCGTACTATGGTGGTAGTTTCTTTATTGGCTTGCAAGAGGTGTAGAGGAAAGGAGACCGCAGCAGAAGGGCATGCTGCCGTGCGGGAGGCGAGGGCGTGGGTGAGGTTCGCGCTCAGGAGCGGAACGGGCAGGGGCGTGTCAGCGGGGCGGAGCGCAACACAATCGGACGCAGACGAGGCGACGGCTGGAAGCGAAACGGACGGTGGGAAGTGGAGGGAGTTCAGAGGTCGGGAAAGAAAACAAGTGGAATTGAGAGGAAGATTAAATGGGGAAGTGGAGAGGTTGCCGGAATGCAGTGAAGTTAAGAGAGAAAATAGATGGGGAGAAGGATAGAGAGCTAATTTGTGAAACGAGGATTCAACGTATGATTCTTCTTATTTTGAAAAGTGTAAAAGTGTTTTAAACCAATCCGCATCGTTCCTGATAGTGCATATTCCTCACCATTTTCACTGGCAGGCACGGTGATTGTCGCTCACCCAAGCTAACTTCACTTTCAAAACCACTTAGGAATTTAAAAACATATTTTTCGTGACAAATATCAACTTAGCCCAATCAGACATAGAAACGAAAAGTTACTTTTAACTGCTAGCTTTAAGCTTTTAACAGTTTGCCGGTCGTTATGAAGAATCGAAACAAATAAGTTGTAGCTAAGGATGGCGGAAGTGTACACTTGTCGTTAAGAATGGTATTTCTCGTTTATGATTTTTTTTATAAAATAAGAATACTGTATTACGAAAAGTATCGAATGTAACACGGACGATAAAACAAACAATAGACCTTTTTGCTGTTTATCAACTTAAACAGGTTAACGATATCTGCACTGTCCTCGCTTAGGAAATGTGTATTACTCTCATATTCAGTTGTCATGAGGTCATCCACCTTATCTCTGTCGTCCGTTTCCGCTCACGAACGTGCCGGGGAAGGGAGACGAATTAAAATGGATTTTTCAAGTGTAACAAGTGTTGTGCTAGGAATCCAAACCAAATCACAACACTGAACATCCATGCCGTAATCGAGATTAGAATCTACAGCCCGGGTGTAACCGAAACCTGTTCTCGTGAATTGAGAATTGAATTCTTTCTATAGAATTTGCGCATGCTGTAAAGGGCCCGAGACCACTGCGGGCTACCCTGCAGACTCGCCCCTAGTCCCTGTGCTGCGAATCAGCCACCAAGGTCGCCGGAGCGAGACACTCTGGGCACGGAGGGCGTGGGTGTGGGCGTGGGCGTGGGAGCGTCCGGCTGCGCGGCCGCAACACACCGCGAGGGCTGCGGCAACTATAGCTGCTTTTTTTTTTTGGATTGACTAGCGATTACGGGCTTGTTTACGCCGAAGGTCTTTCGTTCCGTAAGTATAGTGCGTGTTTTATCTCGTGAGATAGCTATTATCTTTCCGCATTAGATTGAGAGATCCGGCTCTGACCTACGTATCTATCGGCATGCGGGGTTTTCCCCAATCAGTATCTCCCACCAGCCGGGCACCGTACCAGCAGGGTCAAAAAAGTTCGCGCGCGGGCCTGTTTAGGTATTGCTCCGTCATTCGCCTTGTGTTGATCGGAGGAACAACGGAAAACTACTGATTTGAGCAGTCTGCCTCTATGATTCTCCTCCAGACAGCGGCCTAATTTGTCTTTTAGAGTCGAAAATCCTACCACTCAGGATTAACCCTAGGACCTCCCAGTTCAAGGCACTGCTATGGCTGGGCAAAAAGGATTCGTTTCGTCGACCATCTATTGTTTCAAGGAATGGGGTTTTTAAGCACGGCGAAGTTTACAGTAATATCGAAATCAATAGCGAGTGTAGTGAAGAAAGATGTTTTGAACAACGTTTAGAACGAAATTGAAGACGTTTCGAAATGCGGCGGAATTCTGCGGTAAATTTTTACAATGTCGCATCCTCTTGATTCGCATTTGTTGGACCAGAGCTACCCATCAACCACTGATCTGCGTATATATGCACAATAATTACATTATTATTGTACTATAAAACAAATATAACATATGTTATGTGTGTGTGCAAATAATACTACCAGCTTGATGTTGCATCATGGGAATTTAGAGTAAACAACACCCACTGCTGTTATAGTTGGATACAAATTCGTTACTGCTGGACCGAGTGATCGGTTAGCATCCTATAAAAGTCGCCTTCTAAATACAGTAGATTAAGATAAGAAATTTATTTTAATTGCAAATGAGCAATACCTGGTGGCAGCTAATTACTCGTACATAAATAAGATAATATAGCTAACATGGAAATTATATAATAATAATAATAATAATAATAATAAAACAATGAAAACATTTGATAAAACAACAAGATTAGCGGGCTTCCTAATTATTTTGAGATCAAGTTTGCGCATGCGCAGAGGCTCAATAGCGCAGTCGCTTGCCGTACGCTTGTATATCCGAAAAGTTCCGAATAATTTTTAGAAGTTTCAGCACTGCATGGCGTACAGTAACTGACAACAATATATCTCTTCTACGTTTGCGCAGATGCACCAAAGCAATGCCAAACTCGAAATGCGCATGCGCAGAGGATCGATAGTTCTGTCGATTGCTGTAACGCTGGGTCATGTCTAAAACTTCCTTTTTTTAATATAGTCGATTCGATTCGTTTCGCGCATCCCTCGCGCCCGCTGGATCTTGCAGCGTGCGGGCGGTTTCGCGCAGGGGGGGGGGCGCTCGCAGTGACTCAGCGCCGGAGTTGGCGGCGATCGCTCGGGGCGCGCCCCCGCCTCCGCCTAACAGTACTCGCGCCGTGCGGCTGCAAAGCGCAGGCCCTGCGCGCCGCGGACGCGATCTGCGTGCGCCGGAGGCGGAGGGGCAGAGGCGCGCCCGCGGCCAAGGTGGAGGTCGTGACGGCGGCCGAGCAGCGGCGGAGGCGCGCCGGGTGATGGGATCGGTAGAGATCGCGCGAGACATCCGAGCACTCTACGTGCGAGCGAGACGTACGAGATGAGAGAAATTGCGCATGCGCATTACAGCCATCTGCGCTGTGCACTAAACATCGGATAATGTATTGCGAGCTAGGGATTTTAATCTTCCAGAAATTTGTTTTGGTTGAGTTAGTAATTTGATTCATTTGTTTTCTTGTGTTTGCTTACACGAAAATTGAAATTCATTATTTTATGCCGATGCTGCCCGAAGAAAAGCTACGAAGTCGATGTTTTTGAAACAGCATTCATTGTAGCCCTCTCCTCCTCTGTGGCGACAGCTAAATGCACAGATTCCTCACGTGGAGTCTGGTGACCGAGATGAGCAAAGAAGCTTAAGTGTGGTAGAGAAGAGTACTATTAGTAATAATGCGCAGAATTGGCAAGGTGGGAAAGAGATGGCGAGCACGGCGATGCGGTTGGGGCAGAAACGAGCAATGTGATTGTTACAGACAAGACGAAGGTGCTGGAATCTGACTGAACATTTGAGGGGGCGCCAGAGGAAAAAAAACAACTTTCAAACCGATTTTTTTCAGGTGTATGCATTGGAAGATAACAGAAAATATAACCGAAAGAGATGTAAGCGAGTTGCGAGTTATACTATGACGTTTAAAAGTTAAGATTGACCTATAATAATACTGCGTATTAAACAAATAGGGCAGGTCAAGATTCACGTTTACTCTGCGGTATCAAAATGGACGAACTGTCCTTTTTTACACTGAGGGTTGGTACTGCGATGGAAATAAAACACGCAGAAAAACAAAGGATTCCATGCGTGTAAGTGGAGCGCTTCGACTGTGTACCGTTGTCAGCGCTTTGTTCTGACGCTCTGAAGTTCTAGATGAAATCTCATTGTAGATGAAATTAACGTTTGAGTTTTATCCCCTTTGTACAAGATTGCGGAGCGTCGTCTGTTGTGCGTACCTAGCGGGCAAGAAATATGCATGATATCAACGTTTGTAGTACCTACAATGATCTTATTTCTGACAGAATGAAAAAGAGCTTCCTCGGCTGATTTTATTACTCTGTTTGACAATATGGTATTTCTCTTACAGACGTGCAATACGTGAACGACGTGATTGTGCAATGCAGTGCCTGTGGATTTGTAGTTGTGAAGCTTGGTAAGGACCCGAAACTACTGTAATTTGTAAATTCCTAGAATCCTTCAAGTGAAGTAGTGCTGGTGTTGACACATAAGAAACTACTTCTGAAAGAGGGCCGCGCAGCACACAAATAGGGCGACCATGAGCCAAGGGAGAAAGGTCACATAAGATACATTCATAGAAAAGCATGGAGGCGAGAGCAGGCCAGTCGCAAAATACGTGGAATATTGTTAAAAGTGCAAGACCACTCGCAACCTATTAGCATTACCTCTGACTTTCAAATAAGCAGCTTCAGAAAATCTGCGAGTGGGTGATCAAGGCGTACGGACTTCATCGAATGACGAAGTTTACAGAGCAAAAACAACTTATATTTCGTTCTGCACCTTCCATGCACATCAGTAACATTTTTTTTCAAGTAAGTGTTGTGCGTGGGGGAATTGCAGAAATATTGATGAATGAACATTGATTCATATTATATGATTTTGCGTGAGCGGAGTCTTCTTTAAAATATATGTGATATTTTCCCGCAAAATATTTAATATGCATGTTTAAAAATCCAATAATATAGTTGCATTTGTTCAACGGCCACAAGGGATGTAATTATATATTAACTAGAACTAATGATATTTAGTATGTAAATTATAGGAAAACGTATTACGTAAACGTGAGGTTTGCAATTCAGTGTAATTTACTTGTTTCAATTTATCACATTGATTAATTTCTATTTATCTAGCCTTTTATGTTGCTTAAATGTGTAAAATGAATCAGCATGGTCGTATATCACTAAATCAACTTTTATATTTTATTGACAGTGTTACCCAGTTAAAAACTTTTGATATCGAGACAATTAAGAGATTGCCCGAGCGATGGTGGATCTGAGAGCGGAATGACACCAGAAAACGTAAACTTCCTAGCCTATCTGCGCGGAGGATCTGCGCGTGCGCGGAGTATCTTCATCTGGCAGCCTCGTAACGAGCGGAGGCAGACGCACAGGCACGTGGTGAATCAGCTCATTACGGAGGCGCCGTCTGGCAGCTCGGCCGCCCCGCACCCACGCGGCAAAGAAGCGAAGAGGAGGCCGTGACAGCGCAGGGACCCTCGCCGAGGAGATGGCGGTGGCGTACGAGGGGCGATGGAATCCGAGGGGGGGGGGACTGCAATGGTGGAATTTGAGTGGGAGGGGACCATACAGGATACAGGTGGCTGAAGGTGAAGGAAACGTTATGCGTGTCGGAGTACGAAGAAGAACTGAAAACTACGGGGGAGCGCCAGGCTAAACGATGGAGGATTTACCGGGCGAGGCCAGCGACTCGCTGGGTAATGTGATGTGTAAGCTATGAATTTCGCGTATTTACGCATTTTTTTCTTAAACATATTATATGCTTAAAAAAGAAAATTACAAAACCCATGCCAATTTTTTATATTCCCAGGCGTATAATGAGCAAAAGTACGAGTAAAATGAAAGGAGTTTACTGTTGGGGACGGGAAGATTGTAGTGGCCGGAAAACCCCTCTGATATCGCCAACATCGAGAGTCGAAACACAGAAGGAAGTGAGAACCAAGGTGGGGCAACAGATGGGGAAGCAGAAATACGGGGCGGAAATGGTGCGGTGACGGTCCCAAAGTGGGGAAGGATAGTGGTGAAAGTAGGATGAGCGCCCGAAATGATGGCCCAAAAATAGGGACCCGGAAAACCTGCATCCGAAAGGCAGGAGGTGTCCCCCGAGGTCGGAGGGCGGGAGACGGATGCCACAGCTTTCCAAGCACCAGTGGCCAAGGAGTGTGGTTGGCGTGTCGCTTTGGCGGGTCGTGCGGACGGAAGCGGTGCTGGGGACCCTGCCCTGAGCGCTGTGAGGGTCGGGGCGGGGCGGCGGGGCGCCTTGCAAATCGCGGTCAAGGGGAACCGGCGGGAGCCTTGAACCGCCCGCGCGAGCGGCAGCGGCAATGGCGCCTGCAGAGCATCGTGCATCGACTTACCACTACACACGCAAACGCGCGCCTGGTGCATTAATAGTAAGAATTGCCGAGGACGCAAGTGCAATGGATTAACCATTAAGAATCTAAGAAATAAACAAACGAAATAAATCTATATAATTGGTAAAAATAAGAGCAGGTGATGGTTGAAAATTTTGTCGGGAAGAAGTTCACGTTATCCTGTATGAAAGTGAGTCACCAGCTACAGTACAGGTCTACCACAAGAAGTGCCCAGTGTTGTGAACATTGAATATTTACATTAGAGCGATTTAGGAAAATTGTACAAGTTGTGAATATGAAAAGGTGTTACCAAGATTATCTTCAAATGGAATTTTTCTATTACAATCTGACATTAGGATCATAAAAAAAGAAAAAGAGCATATGCAATTTACTCAGCTTATTTCCCTTTCTGGTTTTAAACTTGACTCTTGAGAAGATGGTCCATATAAAAGAGGATAAAAATGCGAAAACTCTGGTCTGCACGATCACTTTATACAATAACTATATAAAATGCTACTTCGTGAACATCTAGGAAGTTTACAATCCCATATTTATTGTCACTATTAACCCTATGAAATTTTTCTTCTTAAGTAATACAATTTGCATCTCCTTTTCGTTGACCCTGACTAATCTACCACGACCAGCAGGAAACTCCGTCCAGTAACCACAATGGCGGATTCGACAGGAGATAGAGAGTTAGATCGAATTCGAACGCTGACTGGAGGGGAATTCAAACCGTTTGCTCTGATCAGTAATTTTCCGTTTCTCCGATCAATACCAGGCGAATGCCGGATAAGTACCTGAACAAACTGAAGAGGAACAGCGCGCGATCTTCCCTTGCTCATTGTCCCTTCTCTCCCCTAATGCACACACACAAAACACGCACGCACGCGCGGAACGCACGGAACGCACGCGTGCACGCGCGCATGCACACGCGCGCGCGCACTCACACACAGCGGAGAGAGACCCCGCAAGTGGACGTTTAGGTCGATTCACTTCACAGCGAACCACTAGATCGCGTTTCAGCTGAAGGGGGAGCTGCACCGCCACCTCTCAGGATGAATCATGTACTACACTTCCGGGAATAATGACCATACCGGCCGCAGATGCGCCCTGAAGCAGACTGACAGCAGTTGACGCGGGCAGAAACAAAATAATCTATCAATCAATTCAAGTGCCCCCCCCCCCTCAATCCCGGCGCGGGGAGGCCTGACCCTCCGAAGCTGCGCGCTGCATTCGCTCGGTCGGTCGATGGCAGCGCCCCGGGTCCTCAGAGGCGGCCACTTATCGGCCCGCGCAGCTGCTGCATAATCCACCTGAGCGGTGGAAGCGCGCCCGCACGGGGCGGAGGGAGGGCACACGTGGGACGGCGAGGGGCAGGAGGTGAATTCAGAATGAGATTGAAAGTGAGTAGAAAGGGTGGGTAAAAACTGGCACTGGGAATTATTTCTAAGACCTGTCTTCAACATGTTATGAAGGACTGAAAAAGATGTCAGAATATATTGTGTAAAAAGAGTTTTTAAATGCATTTGAAATAACGGAAAAATAAATGCGATAATTGAAGTAGCCGAGATTTTGCTAGAAGATCCAACATATAGTCACAGGAATAATTTTCTCAGAAACAAAAAACAAAAATAGCGCGAGATTAGAAGGAACTGAAAAGAAAGAACAGAAGAAATAAGGACTTGAAAGATAGGAAGGTTGAAAATTGGGAAAGAGAAAGCACAAATTGAGTTGCATGAAATATGATGGAAGTGCTGATAAAATGGTTCACCCTGTAAGGTAGAGCTGAAAAGAATCAGTAGAAGCCTTCACACGTATCAGAATATATTAACAATGTGAACTATAATTTCGCCCTAAGATGATGGTCACATGTCGCATTAAAGAAAGGAAAAAACGACACGATATATACCATTTGATGAAGGAAAATGTATGTATTTAAAAGGAAAACGTTTGAGTACGAAATTGTTCAAAATCCCGATCTGGAAGATGGAGAAAAGTTATCTGAAAATGGGCAAAATGTCAAGGATAAAAATTCACTGAAAAGTGCTGTAACGCGAAAAGACGTTAAACTGAACGGATTATGCAAAGTAAGAAAAAAATTATAATGAATTTTGAGCCAAAATATGCGAAGCCATTGAAGTTAACAGAGGTGGTGTGGGAGAAAGTTGTGGATGATACCGAGTGAGAATGAAAAGAGGTAATAAGAAAAGTTTGGAAACAGGACGACGATCAAGTTGATGAAAATGGAAATAGCGGAAAAAGAATGGGAGTTCTCCAGGTCGGGGGAGGCGAAACTGGCGCTTTCTGCAAGGGATCAGCACGCGTTTTTTGCTTTCGCGGACGAGTGCGTACGATACCAAACAACTTGGGCGGAAGTGCGTGTATATACGCAGCCGACGAGCCCTACGGATAACCAGCGTTCGGAATACGTAATAAGCTGCTCCATTACACGCTCGCTGTAGCCCTTCGTAGCGCCCGCGGCGGCCGACGCTCCTCGTACTAAACTCTCGTTTCGCGCCTACCCTCCCCCTCCCCCCCTCCACCACCGCAACCCTTGAATCCAGGGGTGCGCGCTTCCCGTCGACGCGCTCCGCCTCCGGCCCGAGTGGAAGCTCTTTGCGTGCCGTCGTTTAGACGTTCTTTTGTTGTAAAACAAAAGACGACCGCTGGCGGTTGAGATATCGTGAGTGCACGCACCCTCCGCAGTTGCTGCGGCTCGTAAAAAGACCGTAATGACACGTTAAAGATCAGCTTCCGTAGTTGTTTCTGAGAAAATGTACACTATTTCTGAAAACAATGAAGGAGGAGGAAGACGCATGAACATGCTTTAGTGCGACAGCGGAACCTTTTCTATGGGTATTCAAGCGAGTAAGAATCATGACAGGCGTCATGCCCCTACTGTAAAGACTATCATTTGGCTTCTCTTTGCCATTCATTTCACTAAAGGGATGATTCTAAGTCTCCTAGGAAATCGTATACTACTCTAACAACCTGGAAGCAATTTGAAAAAGCCATTATGCAAAATATTCATCTTGCATAAAATCATATTAATCATTCTATGCCTTCTGAAAATTAATTTATTATTAGCATTCTACTATTGCATTTAAAATGAATTCAAACTATGTATATATTACAGCTTTGGGAAGTTTCAATAACTAGTGGGGAAAAGTCGGAAATTTTAATTTATCAGAGAAAATATCGTCAAGTGTTAACCAAAATTTGAAATTAGGGTCATGCTAGAAAATGCTAGCGTTAGACTGCCATTATTATGGTTTATGTAAGGGAGTATAAACCATTTTCATAGTGAATACATGGGAAGAACTTCTATGTGATCGAGGCACCCATTTATCGGTCTAGTACTGTGGAACGTGAATATGGAATAATCTCAAGAGAACTGTCTGCTGACAGCACCTAAACTTCATCTCTCGGACTTCAGTTGATCTCAATTTATTACCAGTCAATCACGTTCACGTCACGTTCCATTCAATCTGTACAATTTTCCTTATTTTGTAAATAATAAAAAAAGGTTCGTTAGTTAACTTATAAGAAATTCGAGAATCCCTCTGATTATCATATCGGATACTTTAGGTTAAAATACAAGTCATTGTGTATAAATTACGTTTTCCAAAGAAAAGAAAATGAATGAAAACAATTAGAAATTCATTAAAACAACTTCATTTTGGGATTCTGTACCTGCATCAAATTCATTACGATGCCTAATACGAACACAAATGAGGAAGCGTGTTCTTCGAAATTACTAGTCACATAGAAATTGGCAATAATAGATTTTAACACTTGTTTAAAAAGCTGTTGTACTGTAAATAGTAGACCTTGAGACTAACTACGCTCAAGACGTAATGCGTAATGAACAAAATTACTACTATATGACTAAATGTCAAACAATCCAATTCCGTGTGGCTAGAATCGTTGGAGAAAAGCTAAATTTCATTAAAACGACCTCTACCTTGAAATGAATGAAAAAAATAAAAATCTTGATACATACTAAGTCGTTTTTTAAAAACTTCAAAGAATATTTATGCCAAATTTGAAAAAGGTCTAACTCCACGTTAGATCGTGACTGCATAACAAACAAATTAACAGACTGAGAAAATGACCGAGTAGTCGAAATCAGCATTTCGCTTCAGTTGGACAATTAACAGCAAACACTGCAATGTTGAACTATAAGAGTATTTTAAGAACTATTTGTAGCATAGGAAATAAATTTTCTCTTCACAATAAATCAACGCATACTTATAATTTATTTACTTCTACCAGATGAAGCGCCGTGATGTGTGGTCTTACCTTGAAGAACCGTAATGCCATTATGATGTCCAGACAGAAAACGCAGTAAGAGCAGCTAGCGCAACGACCTCGCCTTCGCGAGAACCCGAATTAGAAACCGGTTCTAGGCCAACGTGGTGGACGAGCGAATTCGACGAACTTCGGCAATCATACAAATCTTGGGCATGCGTCACAAGTGTTATGTTTCGTGTTTCCGCAGATATGTTCATTCATGGAATTCCCCCATTCTGAATTATGAACATGTGACATAACCCAGTTTCTAAGAAGTCTCTAAAAATCTAGGCCAATGCATTCCACCCAATGCATATTCCGATAGAGAATGAAACAGTGCCAGGAAGCTGTACGGGTATTATTATTTTTATAATGTACGTATGAACTGCGTACCATTCATTACTCATTATATTTAAGTAATTGAGAGATTTCAATTAAAACACTAAGACCGATATTTCTTTTCTTAACAAATTGTCTACCTTAGACCTTCTGTATTACTCGTACAATTTTGACAAAACAATTTCACTGGGATGGAAGCCTATTAAAAAATGTAAATATGTAGTCTGAACTTACCTTGTAGGTCCATACAGTCTTGAGTGGAGGACATTCTCAATCTTTTCCAATGAGTACATCACATAATAGTTCCTACAACATCAAATTTAATGAGAAACTAAAAACAGACCGGTAGTGCTGAGAAAGCTTACATCAGTAAGATAAGTTACGGGGGTTTAATGCTCGGCTTCTTATTGCGGTTAAAACAAATTACTCACAAAGTTGCGGATTCGCTGTTTCTGTACTCTTAACTGGGCATTTTTCTCCACCAAACCAAACCTTAAAGTTTCCGACAATTTATTTATTAAGGGATTATCTGTACATACGAATTAAATATGAGTTTTTGCTGTAGCGAACTGAATTGCAAATCACAATCATTGCAATTCATTGCAAGTCGCACTGAATGTAATAGCACTAAAACAGTCCCAGACAAATTGAAACAAGAAGAAGAAGATTATGCTAATAGATTTTGAAGATAAAAAGGAAGGTACAGATTCACCTAATGTGTCATTGTTATCAAGAAAAATTAAACAAAGAGTGGTACCTACTTTGAAATGTCTGGGCGTGTAGATTTCAATTGACACCATCTCCAAAATTTGTCAAATATTACTCGTTCTTCCTGGAGTGAAGTCCATCATTCAGTGCAAAACGCCTCAACTCGATAGGCAGATCTCGTGAAATAGTTCATTAACTGATGTTGAAAATCGGTCATTGGCGCTCGAAGACAATATTCCAGTGAACGAAGCTTCCGTTGTAACTCACAAATGGCGGGGGGGGGGGCGCTACCGTTTCACGTAATTGGGCTTTCGAGTTAAAATAATTAAAGATGTTGTCATTGCCAACAATGTTTTTTAATTCAAAAGAGCTTTCGATGGCTTAGCCAACATCGAGTTAAAGAAATATGTCTTCGAAAACCCTCCCCTATACACTCCAAATTATATCCACACTCCTATTATATCCATATGCTTTACCCATGGCCGCACGCGGCAAGAAAGCCCTTCTTCCTACCCTTGGGTAACACCGCTCTTCTCCCTCCCGTTAATATGGGCGCCCGTTCACCCCGGAGGAGCCTTGAATCACTTAGGAGGAGTTTTCGATTCGTGCCGCTCGCCGCCCCGCGCCGCCGCCCACTGAGATAAGGGAAAGCGAGCGGCGACGGTGCGGCGGGGCG
>BOPP01000095.1:741020-752549 GCA_017312745.1 Gryllus bimaculatus
AGCGGAGCGCGACGGCACTGCGAGGCAGGACGGAACAGGATGGGGCAGAGCGTAATGGGGTGATACGGGTGCAGTGATGTGGGGCGAGGCACAATGATGGCAGGTGGAGCGGAGCGGGGAAGTGTGATGAGCGTCGTAGTGCACGGTCGGTCGTGTCGTATGGGACTGGGCGGGGCATGACGGGATGCCGCGGGGCGAAGCAGGGCAGGTCGAGGAGGAGGCGGAGTGGAGCGATGCAAGGGCGAGGGGAGCCGCGCGGGCGGGGAGAGATGGAGCAGAGCGGCACAGCAGGCGCCTCCGGCTAGCCCGCATGCGAAAACACGCCAGAAATTGGGCGAAATGATACTCAGTTACGGAGAAGATGGCGGTCGAGGGAAGAGGAGGAGAAAAAAAAATGAAAATACGGACACGGCTCGCCAAGTTACGGGTGCGGTAAAGAACATTACGACGCAAGTTTTCGGTCTCTGAGGATTTATATAACGCTGCGAGATGCTTCCGGCAACCGCCCCTCCCTCGACCGCGCGATGGCGGGCGTTGGTGTCATTTTAACTCGAAAAAAGTGTAATGGAACGGCCGGGCTGTATCTTGGAGGCGACTGAAATATTTATGCAGCAGATGCTTCGGGTACGGGTAGTAGGCAGCCGTGGTGCGATGCTCGTATCAATGGGCTCTGTTGCAAGAATTTTCTTTGGAAGAGTGCAATATATGGAAATGCATTTGCATTTCTATTCATTTGACTGTGGGTTATTACAAAACAAATGAGTTGTGTCTCAACATCGTGGGTTCACTACTGTTTTCATCCTTAGCGGTATTAGCCTCCAGCAAAACGTATTACTTGAAATACGTTTCACCTGTGTGAATTTGCCGCACGGATTATTACCCAGATCTTGAAGAAAATATTACATACAGATAGATGAATATCTTAATAATTTCTTTCAATAATTATTTAAAAATTTCCTGTGGGATTTATCTGTAGGCCTATTTCTTCAAAAGGAATGATGTATCTTATCACCATGTACGCACCACAAGACTTTTACACTAAAATACTCCAAATCCTATTTCTATACTCCAAAACAGTATAAATCTTGAATGTTCCCTCTGACATTTGTTCTAACCAAAATTAACTGAATTTTACCTCCAATATTATTTTGTTATCGCGTACGTGGTATTGAAACTTATCATCAAGCAAGAAATGGGATATAGAATATTTGAGGTATTGCATGATTTAGATAAATCTAAACCCCGCGCTGTAAAGTAGTCTTATCAAAACAGGCATTAATCAACCGAACTTCCCCATTCCGATATCACTGGTAGTCTCCCCAGCAGTCGTTTCAGGGGCTTGTATTGCCGTTAATTGTACACTGAAAAACAAAATGTAATGCTGGTGACCGCACACATTACAAGTAAGTTCCGTCTTCTATTACAAAGGTTGTCATTGATTGTCTCTTAATTGGTATTTTCGCAGTCGCTTCACATATTCACTTTTGTTCACATTAATACACAAATGTAAATGACAGAATCTAGAAAGCTGAGAAACTAACAACGCGATTTTCTTGTGCAACGTATCCCGCTGTGCGCACCGACGTGCTTCAAACAGTCGCCAGCGGAGCAAATAGAAGAGCGCGAAGGGCCACACGACTCGATTCGTCTCGTCGGCTTCTCAGCCTCTTGGTTCGATACCCTATTGTGCGCCGCAAACGGTCTAACCAGTCGTATTTACAGGAGGGCCTCCGTCGCGTCCAGCCCTCGCCGCCTTCGTGGAAGGCGCGTGACGAGCGGCGGGGCCCTTCCACGAAGTGTCGCGTCGTCGGCCGAATGCGGGAGTCGTCCTGCCTCTGCCCGGCAGGGGGCCAAGGAAGCGGTCGGCGAAGTTCTTGGACAGAACAGCCGGCCTGATCGGCTCCCGGCAGTTTAGACCCATACGGAAATACGTTAAGAAGGAGATCACTGACGTGCCAGTTTAAGAAGTGTTAGGAACATGGCCACTTGGTGGTGCGCTCTGTGCGTAAGAATTTGGTCAGTGGCGAGAGTCAGGCAATCGATTGCAAGTAGTTAGCGGTCGCTCATGGAACTGTCTACCAGAGCTGTACATAGATAAGTTAAATTATTGCCTGTAAATAATTTTGTAAATGAACCTGTAAATAGTTGAGCTCTTGTCTGTGATTTGTAGTGATATTCCCACGGCTTCACAAACCACATCTCAAACACTTCTATAGTGATGTCTCTTTTCATCATTGATCAGGTCTTGTGTTGTTATATTTTCTTTTTCGTTTCACATAGCAAATGAACTACATATCTACAATGTTGGTCAAGGAATTGGATAATTTTTTGGTATTATGGAGAACTTAAGGAACTATAAACTAAGCAATCTGCGTTAAAAAAGCGCTCAGAGGTGGTGGGGACTCGTGCTCTCACCACCTGGATAGGGATGCGTCATCCATGATGATGTTTTCAAAATATCAATGTTTCGATAGAAACGAACATGCTACAGGAGCGCCATGTAACGTGCCCTCGAAAATTAAATTATTTTAATTCTCCCCGAAACAGCACAACTACGCTTGGAATATTTAATAAGTTTCAGCTCAAAAGCTTCTAATCTGACAGTTACGCGTGACACTTACGTCCATCCATCTTACACAGATACAACATCGCGTTCTGCGGGCTCTCATGGCACAAAGTTGCGTGAATCGTAAAGCCACTTACATAAATATTAACCTTCTTTATAACAGCTCTAACAGATCTTAATGCTGGCGAGTGAGCAAAGTTACAAATCAGAAAAACCTTAATCGCGGAGGAGCTGGGGGGGGGGCAGATTTTATGGTCGAAAAGCCGAGATCGTAATGTTGAGGTATGAATACTTTTCCCCTCCACCTCACAAAAGTATTAGTATCCATAATTTTGAAAAAAGGGAGGGTACTTTACTTTTTAAATAGCGTGTTCATGATTAAGTAATTAAATTATGTTTTGCATCAGCACGCGCTTATTAAATTAATAGCCAAAATGTTTGTGTTCCATGTTAAAAATCAGGCTAGGCAACATGTTTAGTTGAAAAATATACCCGTAAAATGAGAATTTTATTTCTTTTCATAATAATTACTACATTTAGAGCAATTCAGTTTATTTGAAAAGTTATATGCACTTGAAGGTTGCACGCCGTTCAATTCTTTCCAATTCAGATATCTGAAAATCTAAGTTGTCAGAATCGATCTCTATACTTGTTAAACGTACTCTGCAGTCTCCCGAAAGAAAAAAATATTCTGACAACATACTTCGACTTATTCACTTCTCAAGTCGTTAATTGGATCGGAACACGCATGGAAGCAGTTACGCAAAATGTCGCATTAACTTTTTTAATTCGAATTCGCAGCAAAAGAAGTAGGTAGTTTCCAGCCAGATGTCGAGCACCATACGTAGGCTCTCGTGACACTATTTTATCTCCGGGCAAATGTACGACGTGTCCGCTTGTCCGATCTCAGAGATATGCCAGATTGAAAATCGAGCACAAGTTTCACTTCTCGCAGTCGATCTATCACTCACTCTCGTTTCAGTCGATGCCTATATCGCAGTCTCGTTTCTGCGAACGCCGAGCTGTCTCCGGGATTCCCGGCCCTACGTGGATGCCGTACATTAGCTCTCATATACATGCGGAACCGGTCAATAAAATTCAATGATATTATACATTGTCATGAGCAGTCTGGGGAGAAATGAGCGAGCGATATTGATTCATGCTCATAATATGCTTGCGTGTCGAACAGGGCAGATTTGCTGCAAAATAAGACGACGCTGGGACGAAGGCGGGGCGCGCGGTGAATGTACACTCTCGTCCCAACGAGATGGAGGCCCTGACGTTTTTCTCTATTCAGAGTTGTATATTTTGACAACATGTAAACTTTGCAATAAGATAATATGTTTGCGAAATATATCAAGACATTTTGGCACATATTGACAAATCTGCAAATCTGTGTTAACGGTACCAAATACTACTTTTTTGTACGTTGTGAATGTCAGAATGTCACGCCTTTTTTGTCCTTGATAAATTCACCTGTTGGCAAGAGAGACTAATGCGTCGTAAGCATTTCGTTGTCAACAGAAGAGCCAGTAACGTTACAAATGTAAGCTTGAATGAATCAATGAAAGGTTATGAAACATCGTTAGCCAATATGATTCTGAAATCATTTTTTTAATCATAAATGTGTACCATTTTCAAAATGTAAAGTGTGTAGGATGCACTAAGCACTTATAAAGAATGGCGATTAGCAGTACTACAACATGACTCGCAATGCGAAGTTGCATCAAAATTTTGAAATTAATTTTGCATTAATTGCAAATTATAAATATTCAAATACGTGCGAAAAGAAGACTGGGTGGTCTGTGAAAAATAGACGCACAGGTTATGTATAGTCATAGGTCTATGTCCCTTTTCCCCTCATTTGTCTGTGGGGAAAAATATATCCCCCTTACATGACAGGTAGTATATTCTTCTCATGAAAATTTAAACATTTAAGTACCTAAATTTCTACAAATTACATTTGCTGTTATCTAAGCTTTGAAATTTGGAAACTTAGGCCGATTTGACCTTTAATGACGATATTATGTTTGCATTTTGAGTACACAAATTCAAAACTAAAATGCAATTTAATTTATTTAATATCCGAAAAGCTTGTTTGTTCATATAAACTAGAGTGAACGATAACCGATGATAGTGGTGATGAAGGGAAGAGTCAAACTAGTGGCTGAATGAGAGGCAGGGGATTCAGGGAAACCTCACTAACGCGCCCCTTTCATATTCATCTAATCCGCTTTATCCTTTTATCGCTACATTTTCCACATGAAAAATGTCAAGAGGTTAACCTCAGTGTTTATAGAGTAGAGAAGAAGCAAACGCACTAACGCACAGGCAAGTAGGCGAAAGCAAATATCTTTTTATACCTGGCGTCCCGTATCAGCGAAGTAACACTTGTTGAGGTATTGGGTAAATATACAACGGGTAAATAATAACATAGGAAGATCATTCTCAAATGAGAAAATACATATTCTGTGTACCTGCCTTTCAGAGAAAGTATTTAGCACAAACGTGTCAAAACACAAATACGCGCCCATCTCATCGATGTGGAAAGCTTCTTTTCGAAGTACTAGACGATTTTCACCGTTAGAAGGTTTCACCGTTAGAAGATTGTTCCTAACAATTGAAAATCTTAACAAAATGTTTATATCCTGTGTTCGTATACCAAATAAAAATAGGCAGGAGTAGATAATGTACTTCAATTTGGACAAACTCTCTTTCTCTAGGTGCCAAAAAAAAGATCTGAATGTCATAGCAAAATTCATAACCAAACGCTCCATATTTTAAACATCCCTGCGCATTGTTTCTGACATATCTGCACGCCCATATGACTAAAAGCCTGAATAAATGTTTGAATCCTAGTTTTTGCGCATTATTGCACCTCCGCTTTATGCATGTTCTTTGGAGGACCCAGCGTTCGTGGACGCGAGTGTATGCGACGTCGCCGCAGGGCGTCGGGACTCAGGGGCGGGTCTAGGGACGGGCGGCTGGAGGCGGGCGACGGGTGACGCTGCTGTCGCATATCCTTTCAAGGGCTTACCGCCGAGGGCGCGGCTCATGCACAGCGCGCACGCCTCAGGGCTGCCAACAAACTCCGCTGAAAGGGATACCGCGTACATCACGGCGCTTTTTAAATGCCAGGGGGATTCTACTGGCCGTGTCGTTATTTGGTAGGTAAATCTACACAAAAGAACACGGCAGAAAATAACCATGTGGTGATAGAGTAGGAGGTGATATACGACGGAAAGATGGTGATGACAGGATAAAGGACAGGTTGTGAGACAACTCGGTAATATATTCTATCGTATATTTATATTTGAAGATGACACGATAATGCTTGGAGCAACGAACTGATTTGAAATATACGATATCTAATCCTAATATCTAACAAACATGATGGTCTCCTTTCTCTTTCTCTGCAACTTTTTATACCTACCAAGACTCCATAAAAGACGTTTCATGAAAATAAATATTTTCTTAAACAATCACAGTCGAATATCTCACTTTAACGATAAGAATTAAGTTCAAGCATAATGAAACATTTTTTTTATTCCGCAGAGGCCAACCTCTCTAATTACTCAGTATATGTATGAAATTAAAGTATAGTCGACGCAAACACACTATAAATGTTCATGTTTATCAGAGAAGATAAACAATAAGTAATTTTACATGACATATTTTTTAAATGAGTCACAGTTTTGGCGATTGTGGTAATTTATAAACTAACATTTCATAAATACATCTACAACAGAAACGACTGCACCTTCATGTTCAGGACTTGAGATAGCCTCTTTTGGCGGCTATGATTCAGTTCTCTTTGCTAGTGATTCAGTTATACTGTCCATAATATTAAAACGTGTATTTAACCCCTCATGCATGTTTAAGTTATTGAACCAGAATTGAATAATCTTTTCTTGGAGACAAATTTGGGGGTTAATATCTTTCTTTGCAAAGTCTCTCTTCATGAGTTCTCAAATATTATTTATCGAATTTACATCTGGAAAATTTCCCGGCTAGTAGAACAATCATTGTTATCGAAAAGCATTTCTTCGACATTGTAAACGTGATTCATAAAATATCATTTAACTCGCATTACATTGCTAAACGCGGGAAGATAAAGCATCGTCAAATATAAAGGTGCGTTTAATAATATGATCTAGAGCTATTACGAATAAGTACATAATGAAAGATAATATTTTAATTTCAAAACTGATCAATTTCGTATACTGTGTTGCCATTACACTTCCACTGAATAGACGAGGCGCAAAGTGTCTCCGATTTTCCTTGCGAATCAATACGTGTCCAGTTCTTTACCAAATGTTTCACTACAGAAATCCCTGCACTTTATGTTACATACCGAATATTTGGTAAAATGATAAGTTTTCATTTAAACGAAACAACGTATCGAAGATTAAATTCTTCAAAACATGTACGCACGATAACTGCGAAATACGAACCTATATTCAGGTAGCCAAATTCTGAGACTAGGGTTATAAAATGAGACTACAATGTCTTTGCGACCATAGATCTTGACATTAAACCTTTTGGTACCGATTTCTAATGTTTTATAAACATAACATCATTCTTAATTAGTATATTTGTAGTGAAGCCTGTTGAAGTCAATTTTTTATCTATTCTTTCAGAGTTAGAATCATTTTGCCAGATGCAAATGAGTTATTTTATTAGCTAGTCTTTAACTTCTTTTCTTAGTTTCTTTAACTATACAGATACATTTTTTACGGGATTTACGTGAGGGCTATTTGCAGTCCATTGGAGAACAGTTCGATTAATGTCTTGATATTTTCTAACTTTCTTTCTATTCTAGCATGGAGAGTAGTCGTGCATGCATACATATCGAGTTTTTCCAACCACTCATTTATATGAAGGAAACATTGGTGTTTATGACTTCTAGGTCTAGGTCATACCTCATTAACTATATATACTTTTCCATGACCATTAACACGTCAAACCATTACGTTTATCAGGTTCTTCCCGGGTCACATTATAATCCATTAAACCAAGAAACAAGCATTTAGTCTAATAATTAGGCCACCTCTGCACATGCACTCCAGAATGCGCCACATGCATATCCAGAGTCATGGAGATCTCTTCCAACCGCAAGGAGTATTCAAGAGGGACTCTCCGCTTACCTCCGCAGCGATTCCCAGTCTGTTCCCTTTCCACCGTACCACTGGCCGCCCGCGATTTAAAATTAAAGGCCATACGCAATTTGACAGAACACGACCTCCGCAGGCTCGCGCGGCCGCGGTTAACAAGCCAGGCGACGTATAAGGCTCCAGGAGTGGCGCGCGTGCAACGTCGGCGTATTTTTCACAAACAACTCTATCGCCACGACAGCCCGCCTGCCTTCGGCGCCGCGAATGGAACGGCCGCTCGGATTCCTGGTGCACGCGCGTCCATACGTCGCTGTCGCCACCGCCGCCGCCGCCGCCGCCGCCGCCGCCCAGAGTGTGCACGCGATAATATCTGCGTGGCCGAGGTCAGTTTCGCGCGGGTCAAAGAGCGACCGAATTCGGCCTTGCGGTTGATAGACGCCCCGATGACCCCCCGGTCGATGACGCGTAAGGCTGGCCATATTTTATCGTATGGCATGAAAATATCTTTCCGTTCAGTGACCTCAGTTGAAGCCTACAAATATTGTTTCAATAAACGTTTATTTACACAACAACAGCATGTAGATTATCATAATTGTTCAATGTAACATTCCAGTGTCGAAAACGTTCTTCAGGACTGGCTCATATGGAAGTGGTATTTTATGAGCCTTCCCCAAGCTTCACCGTCCCTTGCTGACCTTGCCTCTCCCTACTATGAAATGTATGCCTACAATTCAATTCCATTATTTAATGTTAAATATTTGTAGCTACCATAAAGTACGTTTTGCTTACAAATAACTACAGTGTTTTTTGTTTCTTTTTCCTGGACAACTACAAGAACGAAATAAGTGGGATACCTATCCAAATTTATAAAAAAACGGTGATTGTTTCAAAACCGTTCAGTATAATCGTTGAATTCTGCACACCAGAGAGCGGTGGCAAACTGAATGCACGTCTGTGTATGATAAACAATCTCACGCTATCCCGTTCGTTTATTAAATTTTCTACCTGTACTGTATACGAGAATTTGTGTTAATATTGCTAGTTGTGTTAATCACAATCGATCTTGGGAATGCAAAAACGTTTCCTCACTCCTGATCGATGAAAATGACCTACGTTCTATAATAAAATCAGTTCACTTTAGCTCTTTGAGCTGGCAGTCCGTGAGATAGGGCGTGGTCTTTGGGTAGCACACTCACCATTAGATTAATTTCACTCTCCATATCGGTGTATATCCTCATTCCTCGGGGAAACTCATTCCCTGTGATTTACCTCAGCGACCTTACGGCATGACCTCTTGGATTCTTTATGCACACGCGCCTTCGGCTCTGTTTACTATGCACGTGGCAAGTGTCGTGCCTCTGCCATCGCCCAGTGTGGAGATGCGTGCGTCGGCGATATTATCTGCGTGGCTAAGGTCAGTTTCGCGCAGGTCAAACGGGTCAATTTCTCATGCGGCCTTGTGGCAAATGGACATTGTGCTGACGTCCGCAAAACTTCTTTATTATGGAATTTTATCCTGTTGTTGGATGTGGTTTTGCTAGAGCTTTTGCAGGCCCTGTGGCTCTTGACTTCCGAGCACAAAATGACAAAAAATAGGGGGAGGGCGTGATATACCTACACAGTAAATACAAGTTTAATCAAGTTTGGTCCTGAAAGTTGTATTTTTGTTAATACTGTTATTGACAGCCTATATTTATAAAATAGTGCCCAGGCTAGTTGTTTCCTTATCCTTCTCACTTTCACAACAGTATTTCACAGTCATTTCCCACAGACTTGAATTTCTTAGAATTAAATTCTGTAAACACTTGATACTACTTTTGTTAACACTTGAATCCACACAGGAAGAGCTGTTTTCTTGGTAGACAAGTTCTTCTCTTCAATGTTGAAATTATATTTCAATACAATTGCTTGAGTTTGGTCGCGAGTTATCCATGGTTATCTAAATACAACCTCTACATCCAAGCGAATTCCCGTGAGATCTTTGAACTGCAAGGCTGTCTGGCAGGCTTTTCCTTTCGCTCTCAAAGTGTATTCAAAGAAGTGTCTTGCAGAGGAGAGGATTCTTGGTGTAGTATTTAGAATTGACATCTATATTATCTAGTATATTTATGTTATTGGTCTTATTTAACATTAAATATAGGTATTATTGAACAATTAATTAATTGAATTAATAGAAAACCTTGTTAACCTCTGAAATATTGTATGTCCTTTGAGATGATTGAAGTAAGATTCAGTATGATACCTTCCATAAACTGAGTGAAGCATACAGCCATCCACCGCATTAATTATTATTATTATTATTATTATTATTATTATTATTATTATGGTTGTTGTTGTTATGTACTTTCAAGGAGAATTTTTGAATGAAAATGAATGTACGTTTTGAAATATCAAGGCAAATATTATAGTATTCATGTCCCCAAATACATAACTGTAAGCTCGGCCTCCTTTGTCAAAGAAAGTAAGACCTTGCAAAAAGGATTTATGGAACAAAATAATTTTATTCGACGCTAACAACGACGCTTTCAGACACTCAGGTTATATTGCGTCATTTCCATTTTATTTATATTTTACTTCCTTTTGTAACTAATTTATCCTTTGGAAAACTGTATTTTACCGCCTTTATTTTTGTAAGGGAATGTCTATTTAATTTGAAAACTACAATTAAGAGTTCACTGAAAAAAAAGCATTTTATCTGATGCTCTTTAATTTTTCCAGGTGAGTTCCTGTTTATGGATCCTTTGCATAATTTGTCTTGCTGGACTCTCTTCTCAACATTAGTAAGTTTATTTTGCACAATTCTCATTGTTTGTAAAACATATAAAAGCAGTTCGATTTGTAATAATTACAAATGTATTAAATGTCATTTTACTTTCTCGCCTTACGAATGCTTCGTAAGAAGAAAAAGTTGTGGAATCGTGCGCCGGAAAACCGCGAATTTTGTTGTTATTGCAACAGTGTTTAATTTCCGGGCATAGGATATTTCCATATTGTTGAGCATTTTCGAATTTGAGACTGCATCTGCGCCCAAGGCTACCAACAGTAAGCTGACTCCCTTGTTCGCAATCTGGGTACCAACACAACAATGGTTTTACTTGTTAATGAACATATGAATATATTATGAACTTTATAATATACTTGTAAAGTAATGTTCACACTTACAAATGCTTAACCTTGCTTGATTTCGAACTATATTGAATTTTAGTTAATTTTGTATTCGACGCATAAAATAGGAGATCAATTTTCAAAATCATTCTTCTTTTTCCCGTATAAAAAGACTTATTCACATTTACAAAAGAATTTGTGAAATTCTGAATTAATTACAAAATATTTGCATTTCCAATTGACTCACTAACAAGTATACAATATGTATTTCACTTTTTTTCGGTATTCAGTTATGTACCAAGAGAGAGGCCCCAGACAACATATGCTCAGTGCATATGCATTGATCTGACCCTAAATATTTGGCAAAAAGGAATAAAAGCTGCTACCATCGCCCCTACAGTACAGGTTGTCTCCTTCGGTATAAAATAGTCGACGTGAAAATGGAGTCAATTGACCACAAGTATTTCACGAGATGAATAATCCAATTACGAAGTACGAGCTTATTTAAAGCAAGTTACTTTCTAACTTGATGCACGTTAATTTTTTTCTACAAAATATAATTAGCCGTATTTCAAGAAATAGTACGCTAGCGCGCACGTTTCAGATCATCTGCGGAGAGAGGCGTGACGCAACTCGTAACCGGAGTTGTTCAAAAACTTTCCGGGGGAAGGTGTGAAGCAGGCGCCTCTGCCGTCAGCTCCTCTTCCCCCGCTCAGGCGAGCGGCCCGAGCCGGTCCTGAGAAC
>BOPP01000095.1:752914-764376 GCA_017312745.1 Gryllus bimaculatus
CCGTTTCCTGCCGCCGCTGCTTCTTCCCTAGGTATTTCGCAACCTGTTCCACGCACGTGTTCACCCCCTCTCATTTTGCCTTCGAGGATTCGAATGGAAAGGTAAAACATACGCGTCACGGAATCTACCGTCGAATGGTACATCTATGTATGTGCCAGGGAATACAACTATGAGTCAAGTTGGTTTAAGAGACAATGAGACTCCGAACAGGCTACTAGGAGGAAATGGTATGCACAAGATTCCTATTGTAGCAAGACAAGAGCATTATGCACCTGAAGAATAGGAGCCGATAGAGTGCATCATTATCTCTTTAACATGCTTGCGTCTATAGTTGTGTTCTCTGGCACACAGTTGTGCATTTGACGATATGTCACTTAAGAACTGATCTATGTCAGAATGTATTACGGTAGTTCTCCATGAAGAACTTTCCATTCAAACGATTTTGTATACTCGTAGGTATATTGTTAATCATGCAAAGCCTGTAGTATTAGCAAGCTCTTTCTTTTAATTTCTTCCCACATTTCGAAACAAAATTTTAAAAAATTAATTTTGAAAAACACATCATTTCTACCAAAACCGCTGACAACGAAGGTGACGTCGTGAACTTATAAAGAATATAGAATTTTTTCACGTGTGACTTCTTCCAGATACAACATTCATTTTTTTAAATATTGGTTTTTGCTATTTTAAGTTGAATACAAAATAATCGTGTGGAATTGATTATTGCTATGAGAAAACCGTTATCTGCGCTGATATTTATTGCATTTTAAGAGTATCCCTAGTCCTCGAAATTTGAATAGAAGTTAGAGTGGAAATGCGAATAGGCGAAACTTGATAAGTTGTCCTGAATGAGAGCCGCGACCCAAATGTTCTCTGAGCAGCTTTCGATGTAAGGACTTCCAGACAACAAATATCAGTATTTTCGCAAACAATATTACCTACAAAATAGTTTGTTTCTTCAAAGTTTACTAATGTACCAACTGTTTAAAATCTGTGCTTGCTGACAATCTAAATAAACTTCCCTATTAACAAATTCTAAAAGGAGAGTAATCTGCTGTATGTCTGCAGAGACAATCAAAATATGCCATCAATGAAAACAGTCAAAATTAGACAAAATATTTCCGCTTATGTGTTTATATTTTGAAATTTCGCAAATGAAAGATTTTCTGTATTACTTCCCATTAGAACAGAAATTGAAAGAAAACTACGGCGCCTCCGGTCGTGTGAAAGGTGTTTTTGGTTCCGTTGGCTACCTGGGATCTCGGGGAAAATCCAAAAACAATTAGAGAGTTCTGATTTTAATTGAACAATGCAAACATTTGATTATGTTGTTATTCCTATTCTTATACTGCGCAGAATTCTCGTACTCAGTGCGGCAGTCGTTACAACATAGCTAACGTCATGTGACATACACAACATTTGATATTCAGCTAGTGCTTAATGGAGCAACAGCATTTTTTTTATATTCTTGGAATGTAAAGATGTTGTGATCTACATATACTATGTTACTGCAGTATTGGTTGAAGCTGTTTTTCCCGCAATATTTAATTTGTTGCAGTGTTATACGAAATTATTTTATTTGTTGTTCTTGAACAGTTTGCGTGATACGTTTTGGCAAACTATTTTTGTGTGGTTTTGTGCAGCAGTATTTTTGCTCCTAAAGACCAAAATTATATAAGAAAATTGAAATTTAGAGTTACTTTCTTCATACTCGTAGAGAAACGATTTGAACTGAACTTGACAAACTATTTATGACGCTTTTTCGCAATATATTTAGGGAAAGGAAAATAATTGATTAGGATTGAAGTCCTTTCCCATCAGTACTCTGTTTCTATTTAGTTTGAAAACTGAAATAAAAATTATATGGATTTGAAAATTTCGATTTAAATATTGCTCAGGGCTTTCGTAGTTCTGATTATATCTTTTTTACTATCTATATTTCTCTTGTATGATGTACATTTTTTAATGCGCATCGATGTTTGCGTTTCTCTTTCGTTCTTCGTTCCGTCGTTCCCTTACGTTCTTTGACGGCCACGCGATTGTTACTTGCCTCTCAAATTTCCTTCAGTCTGCATCCGTTTGCAACACAGCTTGCCTCCGAAGAAATACGATATCCTCGTTTACCTGATGGTTTGGGTTTCCTTACCAGGGTAAAATGCCCCCTTTTTGAAAAGGATAAATGTGTGTATTGTCAAGAAATGTTTGGAAAATGGTATTGAAGACGAGAAAAATAATTTGGTGGAAAGCGTACGTTGTCGTTACCTGTGTTCACTTGACCTTACATAACGTCCAAACTAAATTTTTCATTTTCTGAAAAGGTCCAGTCTCCCTAATCATGCAATCACAAATGATGTTCACATATGAAGTGATCAAATGTGCTGTAGTGTCAAATGACAAAAATATAAACTGTCTAGAATTTAATAGTGTTCAGAAGTCAGATTGTCCTACAATAAAATTATTTACATTATTTTTATACAGCGACGTCACCGTTAATAAATTCGTAGTTAACCAATAGAATTTACATTAAGCGCTTTGAAAGAGGTTCTGTACGAGTATCAGTAGGATAAATATTGGACATTTTGACAGAATGGGCTTTCTCAACACCTGATATTTAACCACAGAACAATTTGTTGTTGACATTTCTGAAGAGGGGAGTCTCCCGTTACTATATTTTGTCTTGAAGTTTATTATTTGTTAGTTATTTATTGTTACGTAATTTATGATACATAACAGTATGTGGCATTTAAAACTATTTAAATGATTCATTACTAGTAGAATTTATTATGATTATTAATTTTTCTATTAAAAATAGTACTATTAATGTAACATTTGCATTTTTTTTCACTACTTCTTACCAACTTTGCGTTAGTGCATTTCGTCTGGTAAATTGTTCATGATCTCAATACAAGCATTTGAATCCACCTCAAATTTATTAAAATGGACTGCCGAAACCCGGGATCGAACCAGGGACCTTTAGATCTTCAGTCTAACGCTCTCCCAACTGAGCTATTTCGGCACGACGAGGACTGCTACCTGCCGTGCATCTGGCGCAGGACGAAGGGCTTTCAGGCAGGCAAAGTGAAAGGTACTTCGCATGAATTTCTACCACATCTGCTTCGCTCACGTCATTTCGACATAAGTTCCTGAAGTTTCGAAATAAATCATTTACCCAGTGAAAATACTTTTTCCGGGATTATAAAATTAAATAGTCATTGGGGGTAAACAATGCATAATTATACATTTTCGTTTCAACATTCTTGGATACAAGTTTTGCTTGCAACTTATGAGAATCAATAATTTAGGCTCTTTATATGCATGACATTATTCTTATCGGAATGAAGCTTCCATCATAGTATAATTTTGTGATAAGTAGTATCGAATGTAAATAAAAAACAGTTAACCCAAAACTTCATGCATAAAGAAGAGCAGTTTTACGTTGTTCTGTAAAGGAAACTCACTAAAGTCTCTTGCCGAAAACGACGGACGTAGAGTCGTGTTTTCTATTCAGAAGTTGAGATTTTCTAGAATTCTATGACTGTTGCAAATTTCGTTGATTTGTGCTAATGAAAATAGCGCAATACCATACTTCTAGTTATCGTTAGTACTCGTGTATATTTCTAGAATAGTTTGACAATTTTTATGACAAACTCTTTACCGTTTAATATTATATTAACCGTTTAGAATTATATTAATATTGTAACTAGTTCAATACTTTGCGGGCAACGGGTGCCTGAAGATGTACACACAACTGAAGAGCATGCATCAGATTAGCTACTCATGATACTAGGAGTTAGTAACATTTCATTGATACTGTTGATTAGCAAATTGTTGTTACCTTTGCAAAATTCATACCGTTGATTAGCAAATTACAATTAGTATTAAAGAATGCATTAGAAATCGTGTTAGTGAGTATGAAGGCCGAATAGTGAGGTTCACGGCCCTTCAGGAGAGGTGCCACATATGCTCCTTGACGGAACCGTCCCGTCCCCTGCAGAAATGCGAAACTCAGAAGTGAGCATAGGGCCGAGTGCGCGGGGAAATAACTCGTCCATAGACCAGATGACTGCTAGTAACTAGTATATAACGAGGTCAAAACAAGGTGACGGTGTGTGTATTTCGTGTATATAGTTTTAGATCAGTGAAGGCGTGAGTAATTGAATAAACAGAAAACGAAAGAAGAAATTGTATAGAAAGGTAAATAAAATTGTTTTGAAGTAGATAATGTATAACTGCAAGGCCCATAGCGGCATCTCTGTTAGTTATAAGTTTGAGTTTATATTTTAATTCCTATGTTTAAGAACCCACCCACTTTTGCAGTCGACTGCAATGTAAGATGTTTACAACACCAAAGGCGAATAAACTTCCGCTTCTCTATGGCTACTGGAGGGGCTAAAAGACAGCGGGGGGCACTTGTCGTTTCTCAAGTGAATTCGGAGTTTTCCGCCCAGATTGAAGCGGCCGTGTTTCGCCGCGATGAGCAACCCCTGATCCGGGAACACATCAATGGTCCGCCCTAGGAGCGACATAAGAATTCCTGCAGTGGCACAGCATTACCAACAACTGGTGAGAATTAGGCGAGGGCTCCAGTTGCACCGAACGCCACCTGCGCCGGTGGGATAAATTCTTCTCCATCGCGCATGAGTTACGAAAGGTTCACTAAAAAATGGATTATGTCGTTCAATGCAAGACGAATGGAATTTTTTAAAACCTAGTCACTTTAAAACTTTAACTTATGTACATTGATCAATCTAAAAAGAGTAGATTATCACGTTCTTCATATAAATACAAGAAATTTTGAAGCAAAGCTTCATGGTCTTTCGATGAAACCTCATCACTGAACCGATCGTCACCTTTTTTGCTCCCAGTACGAACGTAGTGACATCCACAGTTTTAAAAAAATGAAATCTTGTGGAGAAGTGGGTTCTAATTGGATAAGATTCCCATATAAAAGACATTTCAGGTGACGCAGCTAGAACTTTCTTCTAAAGCGTCTAGAGAAATCGCCAATTCGGAAAGAAAGAAAGTCTTCCCTTGAATTCATAAGCCACTGAAAGTTCCGCCCATTCATTGCTAGGCGATGGCGTTCTTTGTCGATTTAGAACACATTGTTTCATTCATTCGTTCCTTAGCAAATGCACGCCGTTTCGCTGCAACATTTCATTAGATTGCAGAAATGGTGAAATTTTGACACAAAATATTTGAAAAATGCTGACAGGTACCACATGTTACTTGGAATATCCCGATTCTCCAACGATGATACTGAAGCAAATGGTCCGATGGATTACGTATGTAACGCGGTATATAGATGAAACGAATAAAAATAATATGAAAGTAAATGCAGACGAGAGAGTTATTCGCAATAAAAAGTGTAAAAGGTCAGGGTCATATTACATACTACAAAATTGTACACATTGAATGCTGAGGCTGAAGGTTGGAACGAAGATACTCTGCCAGATTTAGAGAACTTTTAGGAAATGGCTTTGTTATTAGCAATAATGTGCTTGCTTCTTCTTTTTTTTGTTAATTTTGCGACTAAGTTATCTTGTAGTCAAATGTTTTCGGATCAGCTGGATATATAATAGTGCTTCAAGCATTCGTCAAAGATGTTTGCTTTCCGAGACGTCGCTCACGTGTCTCGTGAAGGATCCATCTATAGATGGGAAGCGGACGTATCAACAAACACACACAAGTTGGCGCGATTCACCACTCTTTCAGAGCATCATTGTTATTGGGAGTCTTTACGCCGAAATCGTGAGAACACGTTTCATAATCTGGGCTTTTCTGTAATGATCCTTATTTGGAGAGCATTGCAACAAAATCTCCTTTTGTCTGAATTTCAAACGTCGAAATTTACTGGTTAATCTTCAATTATTCGTAAAATACTTCTTTTTTTTGTTATTTTAAAGTAATTGTTGTGATTTTAGGTTGTAGTTTGAAACATCTCTGCCGGTGATCTCGTTCACTATTCACCTTTTTAACAAATACTAGTAATAAGTATTTTACGAAACTTTCCGAAGAATCATGGCATTTTTTCCATCATTCAAATTAATGTTGAAACTGAACACGTACTCTATATGTGACGATTGACTTCACCCAATGTGTGAGAAGGGTGAGCTAAGCATTCTTGTTGATCAGTGACGTGTTTAAGAGTTATTAGAAACAGTATAATGTCAAACCTTTTTTTTACAATATGTTACAAACATTTAAAAAATCGTTGATATAAAACATTTGTTCGATTCTTGTTTTTAAAAATGGGTGAATTAAAGGTTCCGTTAGTAAGTGACAAACTAAATTTATGTTTATTGCCGAATTTTAAATTTTAAATACTGTTACAGATCTGAAATATTTAATTTGAAACAAGATCGCGAATAGCTGAGAGAGTTTTGTGAGACATGAGGATCCACTTACTTAAGCTCTACTGGCTTACAATACGACACTCACAGAGAAACAAAATTCCATCTTTTACTAAATTTTTTGTCTCAGAGAGTAGTGCATTCCTACAGGACACAATATACACGCATTGCTCCCTGAGGTTGAAAGTAGAAGTTGTACAACAGGTCACTTACAGAACCGGAACTATAAAATAATGCCTGCATGAGAAGGAACAAACTCAACTGGGAAAGACATGAATGTATGTATGAGCTTTGAAAACATTGACCTTCCAGAGGGGCTGCCGGCCTCAGAAGAGACGCACTTCCCAACGCACACACGTATGGATACGGCGAGAATTCTAGAACATTCTTCATATACACGCTCATGAAGGCGAGCGATAGCTACCGTAATATCTGTACAATGACTGACACGCAGAAAAGAAATCCCTGAATTTCAGATAGTAGTCGAACTGGAAGAGCGGATTGCAGTTGCAATAAATTTCGAAGTAATCCAAACTAAATGGCTGCTTTCCTGCGTTTAGAATCGAGATTACCACCTCGGCAAGTCCCTGCGAGCAACCGACACGGGGACCTGCCAGCCAGGATCGCCGCCTGGGAATTGAGTCGATCAGAGACCTCAGCGCCGCAGGATGTCGCTGCCCCAACGCATCACCTCACCCATATCCTCTCCCCTTACCTACACACACTTACACTCGCATGCACTACATTAGCATGCTTGCTAGGAGACCGGTCGGGAGCTCAGAGATTGTCCTCGCTGGGGAGGTGCTCCACTGGTGGGGATATATGGTGAGGAAAAAAATCTCTAGATTACAGCCCCCTCCCGAGTAAAAAACATGCACTACACTTACAGGACTAGTTACGTAGCAGTTGACGCGCCCAGAAGCACTAATCAATCAATCAAACCAAACGCACGCACTCCCCTATACCCAACAATGCCACGGACGAGTTGAGTTCAATCTCGGTGCCCCGGCGTGTAAGTGCAAGTGAAACTGAGTGAGTGCGGGATCAACGTAAATAAGTGCGAATCGGTGAGTGAATTGGCTTGTAAGTGAGTATTAAAAATTCGAACACGCGTGACATTTATAAGTTAATAGTAGTTTTCTTAACAAGAGCGCGAAACAGGTGATTCACCCACGAGTCGAGTTTGTCGTCCAAGGGTTGCGAGGACCACAAGGAGTGCGGGAATCACCTCTCGCCAGTAAAGGACTAAATTAAATATGAAATAACTAGAAATATCTTACTAGTGCAAAAGTAAATGGATTCCAGTATTGTAACACTATTGTTTGTAAATAAAAAAACACGTCGAGGCGAAAGACAATTGCAAATAGTTACAGATGTTTCGCACAAGCTTCGGGATGTTTCACATACTATGAACAAATTAGCTGTTTCGCCCAAGAAAAAAGCACGAAAAATGCGTTTCGCCCACGACTTATTCAACACATTTTTTTAGACCTAGGGAAAAGTTAGTTGTTAGGTTAAGCTCAGGTTATAAGTACTCTCCCCCTGCTGCCGCAAAAGCTACGTAAATAGGGCTACAGTGCGCGCGGAGATTGTACTACCCCCCAAAAGAAAAGAATATATCGCCAGTGATCTCCATAGTAGGAGATTGAAACAATCGAGGAGTAATAACAACGCAATCCCTGAGATGGATATGCCTTGCGCTTTATTTATAAAAATGCTGCCGAAACCCGGGATCGAACCAGGGACCTTTAGATCTTCAGTCTAACGCTCTCCCAACTGAGCTATTTCGGCGCGTGCTGATAAGAATTTAATGACACCTAGTCAGCAAAATTTCTAAACACATTTATCTTTTTTATTCATTTAATTTTAATTGTTACAATTAAGGAAGTATCTTCGTAAATTTGATTATATAAATTACAACTAATATTACCTCGGACAAACTGAAATACTGGGAAATTACGTCTCTTGACAACGAAAAAGACACTAACAAGAACACATTCACGCAATCTTATATCATTTATCAAGAATAAATATTTTCAGATTAAAAGCCTCGCGTGCTGGAATGTAGGAATGGCTCCACGATAGAGCAGACTCCACAGTGTTCATTAGAAAACAACAAGAACACGACGATGCTACGCGGCGATGTGAAAAAAACGAAAAGCGGATGCTGCTCCTACTTGCAAGCTTATAAATCTAACAAGGGCGGAGAACCCGCTGTGCTTTTTTTCATCAGGTGTTTGTATCGCAAATTTATTGGGTTAAGACGCTGTGTTCTGGCACTTGCAGAAGAGAGTAATTAATATATGATGATTTCAAAGACATCCACGCCTCCTTTTTGCCAGCAAAATGGTGGTTGTGTGATGAAAGTGGTCGCATGTTAAAGATGTTGAACTTGAAACATTCGCGGGGAGGTGCATTTATAAAATAACATCTGGAGAAATACGTTACATAAAAAAATAGATCATGAATTATTCATGAGGAGTCCTTGATCTTTATCGCTGAGAGCGGCGCAGTATTTTGAGACCGTTACGCCATATTTATTGTTGGGTGACCCTTCTGGGGCCCTTCTGGACAGCCAGCCTCCGTGTAGGAAAATTTGTCATAGGAGTACAGCCTCATTTCTCTTGCAAAAAGGGAAAATTCCTCGAAACTGTCGCATTTCGTTTTACACCTGTTCTTTTATCTGGCATAATCTTGTGTAAATATGGTGAAGTGCCTTTTTCTAGACTAGTTAAGTAAATTACACTCCTGAAACTTTGGAAAAATTGAAGACGAAAGATCTTTCTTGAATAAATAACCATTTCAAGTAAAACAGTGTAACTATATTGTTAATACATTGTGTTAATTATGATTATTTTCGAATGAATTGGCACAGCTAGATTTCTACCACTCGTCTTTGTTTGTTTTATGATATCCTCCAACTCTGAACATTTGAGCTTCCTCGGTTCTTGTTTGAGTGCCACATGGTACAATGCCCCTTACTAAATTAACATACACTGACGACCACTGACGTGAGAAATATTTGCAGGACTACGGATAAAATACTAATGAATGTTCTGCAAGACTATAAAATATCGTAAATAAGCAGTATGATTCACCGTAAAGCATCATTGCTGTGTTTTCATGCCCGAAATCAAAACTCACTATTGCAATTTAACTGTAAATATGGCCAACGATCTCTATCACTACTGAACTGCAGTCGTTGAACTGACCTGCTGTTCGTTGACTTCTTTTTATTAATTGCAACGAAGATTCTAAAATCTGATAATATTCTGTTTTTGTGGGGTGAATACTGACCGGTTCCTCCCCTGTTTAACCCGTGCCAACAAGTGCGCCGTTTTACGTAGGCGATAAGAACGAGTAGGCAGTGTCGCCCATGCGTCGCTGGCCGCGGGCGGTTCTTCGCCCCCCCATCGCCCACCTGCGGCGCGGGCGCTTCCGGCCACGGACTGCCAGCCAGCCCCGCCCCTCTCACAGTGGGCAAAACACCTCTGACAATGGGCACACAATTTTTGTTACCTGCGGTTTAAAAAATAAATCTCCATCTAGTAAAACAATTTGCAGGAAGTGTATAATTCGTGAGAAATAATTTTAAAAATTATATTAAATTAATGTTTTCGTCGTCTCTTCATAGCGCTTTTATTTATTCTTGTGATGAGTTGTCCCGAAAAACATCGAAAGTATGTATTTTTCTTTTCTAGGCGGTGAATTCAAAATCTTTCATTTCATTTCAGTATTTCTCTTCTGACCTAATAAGGATTTATTGTTTTTTAACGTAAATGTCAATGAGCAGAAAACTGTTAGTCATAGTTGACTGTTTTGTTACCAATATTGTGCGTCGACTGGAACGCCCCAAACTGCGGTTCCTGATAAACAAAATTGTTAGATTTAAGTTGAATAGAAACAGCCTTTAGAAGTTTCATGTGCGGCAATTCTAAAATATGTTTTGATTTGCCCATCATAATTGTAATTACAAATTTGTTGGCAATTAACAGTATTATTTCAAGAACTTTAATATTTTGGTGTTGGCTCAAGAAATTTACACATTTGAGGTAACGATTCATTTATTAAGTTCACTCGTGGGTGTAGGATCTGTGAGTAACTTAATTTTGTAACCAATACATATTTATCTGCAAAAGACGAATCTTCGAACCGAAAGACTTCTATTGTTCACCCTCACAAGATCTACGTTGGTGGTGTTTTTCGAGTTTGTCACAAGAAGAAAGAACAACATTACCAATCATTTCTTACTCCTTCTTTTGCCACTGGGACCGACACAGCAACGGCCTCTAATAATTACGACGTTCTACGCCGTATTATTTTGATATCAGATTAGGGCAGAAATTTGTCGAAAGCTTTCATCTTGGCAGGCATTTATCCATGGTTCTTTTAGAAGTCACAAAAGTGACTTAGAAGACCCACCGCCCCCAGCCGGAGTTAAACCCTCGAACTCGGTTTTTGGAAGCCAGTGTTCTAAACTGCTAATCCCCTGTTAAAAAAACAACTACCTGTTAAATGACTATGGCTATTATTTCCGTAAGTCAAGTGCACGTTTTATTGCGGGAGGTGGCGCAGATCTTCCCCCGCTGAATGGAAAGATCTGCCGCTGACCTATAAGTCGGCTTGCGGTTTTTTTTTCCATCCAGATATTTCCCATCAGCGGGGCACCGCCTCAGCCAGGACACGCTCTAAACTACTGATTGGTCTTCCGCCATGTGTTGCAGCGTAGTTCATGTGAGTGAATAAGGTAGGGTTGATGATAGGACAAGGAAGTAGATGGAAACATTGCATACGGTCCGTTACTCCTGTGTTACTATAGTACTCTGGTTTCACCGGGTGCTGATCAGAGATAATACCGATCAGAGTTGCCTACTGCTAGAATACTACACGTCAGCGACATTTAGCTACTTAGTCGAAAATCTTACCACCGTCCTAAGACCCGGCCAGAGGCACAACAGTTGATGACCTGAGCCACCTAAGCCAGTAATGTCGTTTATTAATATTATTCTCGTTGTATTATAATTAATCTAAAGGTCGCTCTTTGGCCCATCCGCCCAGTGTGCTCTGCTGCCGTGGTCGCTCCCTCCCCGCCGGAAATGGATTCCAGGC
>BOPP01000095.1:764413-802026 GCA_017312745.1 Gryllus bimaculatus
GGGGCCCCCTTGGGCGACCGGAGCCCCCCTGCCCTCGCCAGACCTGTGCTCGTCTCCCAAGGGCGGCCCGCGCTTGCCCTATGCAGCCAGAGGGCAAACGCGCCCAACACTTTAGGACAACACGCCACCCAGGGCAGTTGCACGGTAAAACATTGCGCTTTTTAATGCCCTTGTTATTTTTTAAATATTCCATGAGAAGAGGTTGTATGCTAGTTTTAAACTTCGCATTTCTTTTTGAACCATATTTCAATAATAATCATTCGATTGTGACCAAAACAGAAAAGCGACACAATAAAACAAACAAAATATCTGATCTACAAGATTATGGAATGCTGAAGTTTTATTAGACTGCTCATAAGAATATTTTATTGTTTGTGTTCAAGTATCTTTTAAGACCCTAGGTCACCTCCATTCTGAAAACCTTGTTTGATTCTTGGTCATCAAAATAGTATGCCGATTGGTTCAATTCATACAGTATGACGGAGCAAAGAAAACTACAACTACTCTATGCACACAAACCACCATATTTCCTTCCCTTTCGTAGTTTGTAGAAAGTAAGTCGGAGAATAATGTTTAATTGTTCACGTAACAATTCTTCAAAAACAATTCATTCTACCTTTCTCCGTTGTTTACTAGAAACCGTACAAAACATTTTTTTCTATCAAATTACAACTTATGCATATTTGTTTGCTGTTATTGATTAATAAGAGAGTTTTGTTTTTTCCCAATTATAAGCAATAAAATATTTTCTGTATTACAGTATCGATGGTGTGTTGACTTCTAGAAATGTTAATTGGTTTGTGTTCCTTGGGACTGACCATATTATAGTATGGTGTTAATTAAAATATTTCTTTCTATAATTAATACCTACATATATTATGATGTTTATGACGATGTCAGAATTAATGGACATAATCCGATAATATTTTTGTTGTGTTAAAAAGGTCTTGATGTTGCAGCAGTCATTTGAACTGATGGGAGCGCTCACAAATTGGCAAATATCCAATAACACGACTACTTTACGTCTGGTTATTTTCGTTTCGAATTCATGCAAATACTCGTATATTTGTATATATTTTATTCGTCGTGAGCATTCATTACTTTTTTAAATTTTATTGTCTAAAACATTGTCCTAGAAAACGTTCAAAACTACGCGTCATGTGTAGGTACGTCAGAAATATAGCGAAATTTCGGGAAAAGTATAAATTCGGAGAAATATAGAAAAATTTTGCAAGCATGATAGATTCTGCTCTACATATGTAAATTGCTATCCAAAAGGAACCTGCGAGCTATTTCATATTGGGCTGTGGAAAGTGTGGAACCAATTCAGAACACCTGACCAGATCCGGCCTTATTTCGCTTGTAAAGCCGAACGTTGCCGAACCGACTAAAAAAACTTAAAAATAAATTGCATCACTGGGAGAAGATTCCTCTTCCTCGTAGAATGCAGGTCTTTACACGTAATCTCCCTGGTGGTCCTTAACATTCATTACAAGAAGTACGATCAACATTAGCATGCGTATCAATTTTGACAATTATGAACATCCCGTGAGTTACGTTCAAATTACCAGGGGCGTATCTGCTCACCAATACACGGCCACTGAGCAAACTTTCCAGCTGATTTACCTACACGCGATTGAGTGAAGTGAAACCTGTTTTAATCGCCCGGAACGGACTTGTTTATGAGCAGCTAGGAAGCCAACTTCCTATAATTGAAGAAAGGCCAGAACGTCGGGGAGTGCAAGAGCCAATAACCTCTTATTTTTCATGCGATAGCCAATAAAAGTAATGAAGGGCGTAAAAGCGACCCCAGGAGATCTAAATATTCTGCGCCATGTTGCATTGATTGGTCTAGGAACGTGATGGTCTAAAATTTTACGCACTCCACATCGGATATCAATATACTTTTTTGTATTGGGCCAGTTCAATGTCCGTATTCTTCTGAATTTTAAGGAGTTTTAGTAGACCCATAGTTATAGTTAAATCGTTATTATTTATATATAATAAAATTGAATTCAATTATTTTAATTTTTTTTCAAAAGTCAAAGTAGATTATCATTACAAGCATTTTTCTTCGAAGAGAAAATAATAATACAAATGTATATTACTGAAATGTTTAGTTCGTTGAATAATACTGCCTTTTCGAGAATAGTGTAATTTCTTGACATAAAACCGGAAATGCTGTAATCCACTCTGAAATAACTTGCAGCCACATGTAAGAAAACGAAGCCCAAAGTTAGAATTTAATCATCAAAATATCGATAATTCACGTACCTACGTTAGCTGCGAAATATACTTAACAATAATTAATTGGATTTTGGGACCAAAACATTTATTTTTGAATATGACCACTTGCTTTCTTACACTCTTCAACCTGGAGCGTCGATTTCAATCGATCGTATGAACTCCATTTATTACAAGAAGCATTGACCCACAAATACAAGGATAGATAAATTTGTCCGGGATTACAATGCTCACACCAACCAGAAATGGTGCGGACGCGCTGCCACGTGGCCTTAAGCCGCGCGATTCGCAGGCGCGAAACATGACGAAACAGCCCGGAGTAGGTTTACCGGCGGGCTGCATACATTATATCATGAATAGTCATAATAACAGGCTAGACGCCCCTGCTTTGCATACATCTGTTCGGATTCCCGCGGTCGGCGGCGACGGCGACTGCCCGCGACCCCGCGTCCTCGTTAGAGGCGACCACCCGGCGCGGCGCACGTCACGTCGGGAGCCCAGGGCGCTCGCGCCATGCAGCTGCGCTAGTCGGAATGTCGCTAAAACTACTGTGAGGTACAGAGGTGGCCAAATTATGATGGCTCTTCCATCCGTGAAATTAAAACCAATAGTGTTTAACTAGAACACACATACACACATGTTTATATAACAAAAATTTAAATAATAAATAATAATAATTATTTATTAAATTAAATAATAAATTAATAAAAAAACCATTACAAAAAAGTTTTAACGTAGTCTATTTAGAGACGAAATGACAAATGCACACAGATGTGAAGTAAAATAAAACCATGATTTTAACAACCTAGGAAACAATTTCTCCCTACTGGCCAATAATAAACTGTGATTCATCTACCGTAGGAGGCAGGATACATCAATCGCTATGTCGATGCTCAATGAACCATGTATGTACTGCAACATAACCTCTATGATTGTAACATAGCTTTCAGTTATTTTAAATATTTGGCTCATTTTGGAACTCCGTTCGACATATTTTTATTCGTGGAATGGTGCTATTAAATACCCCTCGCGGTTGTTTTTTTCCCTCTGTGATAAATCCCCTCCTCGCTCCTCGTTTCTCGAGTAGGGGATTTATCGACAATTTCCAAACGTGATATCACCTATGCTAAATATGCTTGAATCATAATAATTTATTGAAAACTAAGATGATTGCATTACAGTAGAAATTTGCAATTGTTTTAATTTTTAGTTTACATTTCTTTAGCTTTTATTAAGATACCTTTTTAGGCTTACTTTCTATTAGCTTTTTACAACTACTTTGAATATCTAGGTCATGTATCCACGTTTGTGTCAACTATTCAGTCAAACCATCCCTTCTCGTTAATCACTGATTATACAGTAATATTCAGAATACTAAAACATTCTTATTAGATAGTGTTTGTAGAACTGCAGAAACATACCCGATTTTCAAAAGTTACCAGCTTCCAGTCATTGTGGCCATCGTATACAATTGAACATTCTCTAAAAATGTCCAAACATACCTCCGGACACATTCATCTCAAAACATTTTCATTTGATCAAATAAGAATATTAAACACAATTTCAAAACATATGTTGATGCTAAAGTTTCATCATAATAATTTAGACCCGAGTCGGTGTTGTGTGGAAAGTGTTTTGTATATTGAGTTGATAGCTAAGAAGGTTGTTTTGAGTGGTTGAATTTTGTTCATGAACTCCATAAAATGTAAAAGAAAAAGTACACAAAGTTCTTGTAATTACATTGTGTAAAAAAATGTAATTGGAAAAGAGGTTTAAAAGTATTCATTTTTTAAAAAAGAAAAAAGTTTGAACGTAGTCTATTTAGAGACGAAATGACAAATGCACGCATAAATGTGAAGTAAAATAAAACCAGGATTTTAACAACCTAGGAAACAATTATATGCACAACAGAGAGGGAAGGCGGACAAGCTCCTGTATGGCTAAGCCTCGCTTGGAAGCACAAATCCTTGAAACATCATACCGTGAAGAAATAAAAAAGTATAGATAAATCACGTTTGACCGGGCAGGGAAATTCGCTTTTTCATCTTGCTAATGACAATTTCATTCTTGAAATTAAAATTGCCTCTCCATTACCAGACTTCCATTGCACCTGTTGCTTTTCTCTGCATAAACGTGTCCATATCATAGACATATTTTTAATAGTCAAACATTTTCCAAAAATAACACTTAAAATATTTTTGAAGATCTTAATGACGTTTTGTACGGCCCAATTTCTTTAATTGTTTGCCACACATGTCGGAAGCTTAGAGCTTGCCTCGGCAGGGGTGGTGGCTCACTGGTTGAGATATCTAGAAAGGGGGAAACCCCACTAGTCGACTTTCAGGTCTGCGCCAGATCTCACGTCCAGCGAAGAGGAACACCGTCTCCTCTATGATATACCACTACAACTACACTTACGAAACTAATGAATACTGTAGTTGACGCACCCGGAATCAACAAATACTCTCTCCTCAAATGTTAGCTAATTTTTCGCTGCCTTTCTCTTCGCTTGGAAGGGTTGCACCTCTGTTATTTGCAAAGTGCTGACTCCACGTCCTCAACGTGACACGAGCCGCCCACGTGCCCCTTGTCCGCCGCCCGCGCCAGGTCGCCCGTCGCAGCGCCGTCCAAGACGACGCCAAATAGCGTCACAGGGGGGCGAGCGGCGCGGCACGGCGCGGCGCCTCCAGCCCGTGCGGCGCTCATACATATGCACGCGCATCCGGCCAAACACACGCACGCGCACGCACACGCTCGCACGCGCGCAAACTCACGCCGACCTACGCACGTCGCCTGGCTGCGCAGCGAGATTCGCGACTCCAGTATGTGAATCAGCGCTCCGACTGGTTCGAATTTCGTACCGAAGTCGGTAACGATCGCACGAATTACGATAAGAAGAATAAAGATTATTGAACACGATGAAATCTTGCGAGTACACTTCGACAGGATTTTCTCGGGTATATTTTTCTTTAGGGCCCAATCGGAGCAAGCTCTACAACTTGTCTCCCCACATATGTGATTGCGTAGCATGAAAATGTATGTCCGTGTTCAAAGGAGAGAAAGATACAAGAAAGAATGATTACGCGCGGTCCATGAACCGTGTGTTAAGGTACTGCCCCAGTATTCGCCTGGTAATGATAGAAGAAACCACGTAAAACTTCCGATCAAATCTTTCGAACGCTAGAATTCTTCTCTAGGCTGCATTTGACCCGCCTATCTAACTTGTATCGAAAATCCGCCACCGCCGGGCGTTATCCCGATAGCATCCCGCGGTCAACTTTTCCCAAGACTTTTATCTGCCTTCACAAAAATTGCATAGCCCCTTAGCATCCTGCTCGGTTTTGCTGGTGAGTACAGGGAAGAGCTCACTCAGGGATCAGTGCTTTACATCTCATTCTTTCTCAAATTTGAAGATCATGGAAGAGGGAAATGACAAATATCCTGTTAAACGTTATTCATTTTGTATTACGACTCTTGTATTGTAATGGTCGGATGTGGTAAGAACAGCATGTTGCTTTGGAATTAAACTGAACGTAATATTCTTAATTTATTGAAAGTGATTTCTACGTATACCGTGGGCTGCTTCAATGAGGGCCAGGGGGATTACGTGACAATGGGGTGCGAGGCAAACCTGACCACGGGGATGCAATCGGGCGATTCCCGCCGGGAAGCAGCAGAAGGGAAGAGGGGTCTGACGCTGAGTGACATTCGCCGTCGCCACGTACTTGGCGCGCGGGCCAATGCAGCGCCCTCCGCGACGTGGAGCGTGCATTGTTTCCGCGCGCAGCTGCGTGGAGCGTGCGCACGCGTGGCGGCCGCTCCAGCTGGCAGCTGCCCTGGCCTTTTGAGGCGCGTGGCGCCCGCCGCCCGATGACCCCTCCGCCGCTCTCGCCCTCCACTCGGGGAGCGCCACGCTCTGCTGGATTTAGGGCCGGAGCTGCAACTTGCGAGGCTGGAATTAAGAGCCCGACACTCCCCCCACCCAAAAAAGAAAAGAATAATGAAAGCTTACGATCCATTCCCTAAATAATAATATTTATGTGAAAGAGATGTTTTGTCACATTTTCGAATATAGATCGGAAGCATGTGGCCTAAAAAGCAAGTGTTGGATTTTGTTATTTCGCCTATTCTTAAACTACGCATTGTGATACTCAGGACGTCACTGTTTGCGACATAGCTGAGGCCGTGCGTCAGCAAGGCTTCAAGGCCGCCTGCCATTAAATATTTGTTATTTACGTATTACGATATGGACAGCAACTCTTTTGATATACCTGATATGTAAAGAACTGTTGATTGACCGATTGTTAATGATTCCGGGCGCGTCAACTACTAGGGTTATTAGTTCCGTAAATGTAGTGCATGTTTTTGGTCGGGGGTGAGGGTGGCAGTGGTCTTCCCCGCTGCATGGCGAGATCCGGCGCCGACCTACCATCGGCTAACTAGGGTCATTAGTCCCATAAGCGGGGTTTTCTCCAATCAGCGGTACATTACTCCGGGGCAAGCTCCAAGCTCTCAACCGGTTTCCCGGCATGTGTGGTAAAGTAGAGCATCTTAGTATAAGAGTGAGATTAGCGCAAGGGGTGAGGATAGGAAAAGGAAGATGTAGGGAAGATCGCGCGCGGTTCGTGGTCCGTTTCTTAGGGTACTGCTCCGGCATTCGCCTGGTATTGAAAGGAGAAACACAGAAAACTACCGATCAGAGCAGAGCGACTGAATTCGACAGGCTAGTGTCGAAAATCCTGCCTCCGTCGGAACTCGAACTTCAGACCTTTCGGTTAAAGGGACTGCAGTGACATAAATTGATGCACTGAGCCATTTCTCCCGGTAAAGAACTGTTGTTCTGTATAAATATTCTACACTATGTTTTTTACTCTTTGTGATTTTTATTAAAATATGTAATTTATTCCAGTATTATACGAGAGAAAGTTATTTGTTGTTCTTAAGCAGTGTGCATTCTATTTTTTTAAATTCCATTTTGAGTGGGTTTGTACAGCAGCACGTTTGCTGTTTGCATTTTAGTCGTACCTTCATTCTGAAACTTATACATCGTCAGCGCACAGTAAGTCACACACTCAAATATTCTCATTTTCGAGGAGAACATTGTTTTGTTTCGTGAACGGAGTTGTTTTTTTGTTTCTTGGTAAAAGGTAAAATGTTATACTTTATATTCCGTCTGTCTGTGAATTATTTACAGGATATTTTTACATTAGTGAAATATAATTTTTCTGGACATATATTTTGCCTAGAAATGAGTATTTTTTGATTGGTATTTTTCTTTAATAGACATGAACCTATAAAGCTGAATTTTATCCTTATTGTATTTGAAAACACAAGAGAAAGAGTTCTACTTTTTGTGGCACGCCCATGATCTTAATCGTGTAATGGAAGTGAGGAATATGTTTCATTGCTTTGCCATATTTAGCCAAAAATGTGTTTCGAAACCTCTGTCTTTCAAAACATCATTGTTCAGGACCGAAAATTCGGAATTCAAATAAGAGTGTTTGTTTACCTGAGTGTGTGCGTAGACGTTGATTTGGTGTGAAAAATAAAAGCAAACCACTCGTATTGCAGTTTTTGAATCACCATTTAACATAAAATTATAAATAATTTCGAACAACTTTTTGCTATGCCATTATACTATTCAATTGATGCAATATACTGTACTACACAAATGGCATTGACATAGAATAAAGATTTCTCGAAACTGCAAAGTCGCGCGAAAGAGTAGCTAGTTGAACATTGGATACCAATGATCTGGGCTGTCCGGGTGACGCCGCGTCGATGGCTGAGGCACGTCAGCCATCGACGCGGCGTCACCCGGACAGCCCAGATCATGACTCGGGCCGCGGAAGCCTACGACATCATTGGAGACCAATGTTATTGTAGATGGAGCTAAGCGTAACACAAACGCTTCTATATAAAATAATAAAGTTGGTATGTTTGTTCAGGAAGTCCCCCGTCGCTCTCGTTGCAGTTCGTAGCCCTTTGTATTGCTAGAGATCTCCCTCCTACTCGTCGCACGTGGCTCTCCCTCGCGAGGAATTGTGGGGTGTCATGGTCTGATAGGTCTTGTGGATGTCGGCTCGAGGATTCGCGGTACTCTGTCGGTGGGTTCACGCGAAAACGTTATGCATTCGTATACGTCGCGCCGGTTACAATAGAAATGCGGATATCTGGAAACCATTGTGTGCTTCGGAGGGGTGCTTTGATCTGTCAGTGTGGTCTTGCACCGCACTGTCAGCGATGAAAGGCAAGGGGACGTGTGTGAACGAGCAGCCCCTGAATGTCAGTTCGTGTAAAGAAGAAAATTGGATGGTAACGTAGAGTGGAAAAGGGTAAGAAAAATATTTTCTTTTTGAAAATTCGAAAAGAAATTTCATTTAGCTGATACGTTGCCCAACAATTCATGGGTGTACGATGTAATTCTCAATGTAACCTGGTATTGTGAAATCCTTAAATTCAATTCAGTTTATAAGTGAACTAATTAAAAGAAAGAATGAGAAACCATTGCATTCCCCAGGGACTCAAATTACAACTTTACTTGAATTTCGAAGTTCCGTTATTACTTTCAATACCAGAATAAGGCAACTCCTCAGTGACACACCCAATAATAATACGGCACGTCCTCGTGCAAAAAGTGATACTGTTTTCCTTTAACCACGAACTGTGTTCTAACCATGATCCAAGATCATTCAATAAAACTAAATGAAGCGTACTGTCGAAAAAGGGAATCAGGTAATTCACTACCACTCCCTCTGCGGTTTAATGCCTACACCGATCCTAACATACCACCTGCAGCGTGATCTGATAAAAGAAGCAACTAATAGTCTCATCACAAGAATTAGATATTACCCCCCCCCCCCAAAAAAAACAGGAATGAAATGGAGAGGGAAGGAAGAGAATGCATCTCTACAACCTGCTCAAGAATCACCTCCAGAATTACATTTTACTTGTGGAATGTTTTTAGTCTTCCCATCCGCGTCCTCGTCTGTATTTACATTCAATCAGTCGGCGGCAAGTAGCGGGCGCGCCGCGCCGCCACCGTCGCTAGCAGGGTGTAATCAGGCCGGGACGCGCATCGTATTGACGTGGCGACGGGTTTTTCTGCGGCACGCGGCCGCAGGTAATGACAGCCGGTGGGACCGCCTCATTTGTAACCTCATCGGATTCCGTCGGGATTCCCCCCTCGCTTCTGCCGGACGCCTCAGGAGCCTGCGAGCCGCGAGGATGACGTGAGGATGCTGAGGACGCATTCTGTTCTGGGTTGGCGATTGTTGTTTGGTTAAAATTACCTCCAAACGTCCAACTCTCCCCGCAAAAAAATAGGAATTTGAAAACACCAATTTCCTCATGATAACTCTCAGCGGGCTGGATAACGTTGCCTTCTATTCGTTTAGTGAACGTTTTCACAGTCACAGCCTGTTACCTAACACAGCCACAAACATGCTTAACATACATTTTTTTCGTTTTGTAACTCCAACTCTTCCTGAAGTATTTCCAGGATTTTTGACAGAGGTATTTCCCTGCTTTTTAGCGAAGTATTTGTCCCACTGGCTTTTTCTCCGTGTTTTTTTGTTTGCTTTTATCTTGTTCCCAAAGCGTAATTTTTCTAATACATCTTCCAGTGGTCCTCTTAGAAAATTTGTCTGACTGGTCGACGTGCAGGTTGAAATGTTCTCTGATGCGGTTCCTGGAATTCCCGTAGTTTCTTCCGTCATTCGAATTCTTAAGTTTCAGAATTCTTATTTCAAAATTAAATTTTACTTTTCAAGTCTTTATCTTTTTTTATTACTGTAATACTTGTGTAAATAATGTAACCCACTCTTGAAATGACTTTCCTTATCGTATATTGATACTGGTATTGAGTATAGAGAGATTTTCAGATTGTAATTGCAGAGAAGCCTATTCTGGAATGCAAGATCCCATCACAGATACTGCCACACGCAACACTTAACTTTTTTTCGTACAACACAACTGCTTAAAATAATTATTATTGTAAATAATATTGCATACTAAAGATTAGAAAGTTTAAAGGAAATAAGATATTTGAGAACAATTTATAACTTTTAGTGATTCATATTGGAGGGTATTCATGGTTTCTCCGTCTTAAATATCACAGCTCCGAGTCATGTGGAAAAGGAGTTTTTCAGACGGCTGAGTTTAAACCCAAATTTATCTTTTGAGCACAGATATTGGAAACGTATAGTGGAGCTCTTTCAAATCATGATCAATATGAGGTATACAAAATTGTAATAGTTTTTCACACAGTTATGTACATCATTCCAACTCTATAAAAAGCTTCATGAGATGAAGTAATTTCGCACAAAAGGGCGCTTTTGAATTGGCCATGACATTTTTCTCCACACCCTCGCTTCTGACACAACCTTTCTGGCGTTGATAAATGTCACAGCCAATTAAAAACAAACCAAACGTACTCCTTTTTCGCATTTTCTCTCCAACACGTCCTGGCGTATTTCTAGAATTATAGAGAGAGGTATTCCGGCGCTATTTTAGTTGAGTATGTTTCACTGCTTTTTCTCCTCGTTAGATTTTGTTTTAGGGGATAATTTTTCTAATGGAAGCCGACAGAAAAAATATAATGTTTATCACTGGTCTACACGTCCATGTGCTACTGAAAAGTCCAGATAGTTTTTCAAGACAAACAATGGTGATTCTCTAATAAAAAAGGGAATAGTACATACGTTCGCGTTGCGGATACAACGGTGTTTGTTGTGTGCACGCGTCACTAGACAAAGGCAATGGTAATTTCACAGGGACTACAACAGACAGGCGGATCATGTTTAGTATTGCTGTGAAGCTTGACAACATACACCGCTGCTAGTCAGATATTTCGTTGCGTAAAAATGGGTCGCAGTTTGCTGAATCATTGAGTATGGTGAACGTTATCAGCACTGCAACGTGCTGAATATACGGAACGGTCCCTCCGTTAGACACATTTGAAAATAATGTTTAAGAGATACGAATGTTGCGAAATCAGTCTAAAAGAGATTTTCCAGCATCTGTATCTACCCAAAGGATACTAGTAATACATGACAACTTTTAATTATTCTGCCTATTGGGCGTGCTAATGACGCTGCCTCGTGATTGACGTACTTTTAAAAATACATAGTAGGCTTGGCATACATTCTCGTGGCCATTTTATGTACATCATTAAGAATTTAAGTTGACTAACAGTAACCGGGATCCACTGTACTGATTTTTAAATCTATTTCTAGAATTTCAATAGCAAATGATAACAAACGATATTTTTAAATAAAATATTATTTTACCAGAGAAAAGATAAATAAACATACTAGCTGGAGTTAAAAGCATATATGTTTATTATTTTTATGCGTTTTAGGAAAGAACAAAGGATAACGATGGGCACAAAGCCTCTTCAATGCCTCTTCAGTAAATTATCCAATGTTTAATCATTCAATTCAATAATACATTGACACAACAACTCTTTGTTGTGTAATACCCATTGAAATTCTATTTAATTCAAGAAGGTACTAAATTCAAATACTAGTAGTTTACCACTGTGAATCACTGGAGAAAAAGAGTATTGAGTTCCCCGGAAAATAAATTCAGTATTCAGTATGTGATATAAATTTATCATTACGTACTATTTTAATAAGTAATCTGAGACGTAATATCATAATTAAATTTTTATAAAGTCTGAGTAAATAATACTATGTAGAGGCGATCAGAAACACTGCTACAGCTCACTTCAATCATTGCAGTTGAAGATTAACGGAGAAATCTCACCTCACTTAAAGTTAAAACAAGAACATTACGTGGCACAACGAACTACAACACGACCATAAAGACTTTTGTCTTTGCTTCAGAAGACTTGCTGGCCAATCGGGGAAGTGGTACAACCCGAACTCACCCATTATCCAGACGAAAACTAAAACCCATTATTGGAACCTTTGACCGACATTCTTAAAGTACTTCGTAAGAGCAGCAAGCGGGACTCGAAGGGGGCTGCTGGGTGCCGAAGCCCCACGTGGTGCGGTCGCTGCGCGGTGCGGTGGCGAACGCGAGGGCGTGTTCAACAAGATGGTGGAGATGGAGGTGCAGGCCGCAGCTGTGGCAGGAATAGCAGCACGTCGGCAGCGGTAGAGACGGTAACGGCGGCGCGGCGTCCGCCGTGTCGGCGATGACGTCAGAGGTGGAGGCAGCGTTGGTGTCAGCGGTAGAAACAGTTGGGGTGGCGCTGGTGGTTGTGATGGCTGGGGTAGGGGATAGGATAGGGGGAGGGGGCGGTGACGGAGACAGAACTGGTGATTGTTACGGAGGCGGTAATAGTAACAGAGGTGCTGGCGGAGGGGGAGCGGTGGTGGTGAAGGCGCGGGCGGAGTTGCGGCGGCCGCTGGCCGCGTGGGCGTGGTTCAAATCGGCGCAGGTAGGAGCGGTGTATGCAACGTAACCCCGCCGACGCCGCCCGCCCAAGTCGCGCGACCACAGGCGGCTTCCGGGGCTAGCAGGCCACTTGCTGGCACCCGCCACGCTCGAATGAAGTAACCAGGTAGTGCACCCCCGAAGGTGGACACTCGAGCGGGCGCCGACGGCGAAGCACTGTCGACCAGTCCCTAAGTGAATGACTCCGGATGATCGTGGCGGAAACAGTGGTGATCAGAAATGTATCGTTCGATTAAAACTATTAGAGCATTTATAAAATCCAATACGAGCGAATGTAGTACAATCTAATATTGCTTTCAGTGAATGTTCTTGAGGTTTCTTCTTTAAAAGATCTGTAAGTGTGCTCGGACTGAACTTAGAAAATGAGGAACTTTCTAATGTAGAATACCAATTTCACGGAAAAAGTGCGTTTCTGAAGTTCATCTTGAATCTCTGTGCTATTGCTAAAACCACGAATATAATACAGGTTATATGGTAATTTAACGCACCGTGGAAGTCTCCAAAAGCACTCCAGTAATATAATAACTGATTATGTAATTAACGTAATGAATTAACTGAACACTTTTATTTCAGTCAACAAAACTTAATAGAGAGTGAACTGAAATTTTTCCATAAATCTTTATGACAGAACTTCCTCTCATATTTATACAATGATGAAATTCCATTTAATACTGATATGGTTGTTACACTAAGGAGTTCTATTACAACACTTCTTTAAGGCTTTGCCAGCGCTGACATAAAGACATTAAATATACTAGCTTAAACGATAAAAGAAATTGCAAGCAACAATACATTCCAATGAATTTGAATGTTAATAGAATAAAAATTAGTCCACTAGTTTGTACTTCGGTACAAACCCGAACCCACACCTGGTACTCATAGTCTAAAGTATCTCTCCTACTCTTTTATTCTTATTACTACTACACTCACCCGGCGATATGATCTGCTCTACCGAATTTAACGATGCATTTTGCTGAGTTAACTTCATGCCCTGCATCATTTTCAGACTCGAACTCTTTCGTAACTTTATGGCTTTATCTTCAATAAACTGTACCTAAACTCTGAACTCAAAATTAATGTTAATTTACGGCCATAAAGTGATCCAAGAAAATGCCGTAATAAGAAGAGACATTGGTTCTTCTGATCATTAAAATATCTACGCAAGTTCTTTTAGTAATAAAAGTTTTTTAATGAAGGTTCATGTGAATATTTATAACATTCCCAGGGCTTTTATAGATTTTATAGACCATAGAGGCGCACGAAAGAGAAGATAGAAGATGATCGATAAAGGATATATATTCTTAAGTTCAACGGAGTGTTGTGTTAATGTATTTTTAAAACTATGCCTTTGGGGTCAGTGTTCTCGCCTCGACGGTTTTGAGAATTATGTGACGGTAATGGTGACGAACTCATAAAAAAAACGTTTCATATAGTGCAACAAACATTGTCAAGTTCTACATTACTTTTTTTCAAAAATAAGGATATTTCCTCAATTTATTATTCAGTAAATACTTTAAACCTTTAACTTCAGGTAAGGATACTTATTTGAAGGAATGTGGAAATTATTACAAATGGTTGATTATCAATGGAGTGTCTCACTATGATTAGTTTACTATGAAAAATCAAACCCATCACTTGACAGAAACTTAATACTTTTAAGTGATCTCAAGAAACTAACTTGGATATTTATGACAGTTGAAAAATAGGTACTGATTGGAGAAAAATAAGAATGTAGGTTCAGGTATCACACAAAATTCTCTGCCATTGTAAACACCCTCCATTTTCAGCATCAGCAAATTTACAAACAATAAATCGCAGCCCAGGCACGTAGGAGCCGTTGTGTAAGTAGTTGAAAGCATCATTTAACGTATTTCCGCCTGGCTTCCGACGAAAGACGGCACAACAACGCTGAAAGCAGCCGAGAGAGGGTAGAACGAACGATGTTGTAAGGTGTAACCGGTGACCGCATGCGCTAAACAATGATTCAACGGCATCAGCTGGCAATGCGTCTTTTGTCTACTGGGCCACGCTCTCGCCCCGTCTCCTCAACCCGGAACGGCGGAGAGATATGAATCATCCACCCGAGGGAAAATGACGGCTTCCCCGTGACCAAGCAGTGCTCCTCGCGCCTGCATTCTGAGTTTGTGCGTAAAATGTTGCTAAAATGAACTAGGCGCGCGATGGAAGTGGCGATATTATCAATCGATTCCATCGTCCGCTGGGCCCCTTGAATTTGGGAAAAAGAACTGATCTTGAGGGATTATATTTTCGAAATTAATTGGGTTTGGAGATTCAATTTGCTGTTTCATTACGGAAGAAGAAACCCAAAATAATGAAGTAAAAAATATGAAAATGACCATATAAATCAGTTTACCAATACGTGTAGTACGTAAGAGGTCTATTTACTTCTCGACTAGGTATTCGATTATAAATTCTGGATTTTTTTCTTGATTTTAGTACGCTACGCTTTTTGCGTCGACTTAAAATAGGTCGGGTGTCATAAATAGTGAATTTTAAAACTCTGTAGGTTCTTCACATTTCACTTCATTCTAGAGCGTTCCAAACAGACAATTTTTTTTCGATCCTCAGTATAATATTTGAAGGTGGGCTTAGAGTGTAATTTTTAGAGTACAGTTTAATGCAAGTGTAAATTGTGAAGAAAAAAAACTGAAATATTTTTTCATCGTTTTCTGAACTGCCTGTTCTAATGAATGTATTGATATATAGGTAAAGTAAACAATTACATTACCCTTACAGGATGGATTGGATTTCGTGTTTAGGAATTGTATTATGTAGAAACTCAAAATTATTCAGTTTCGTAAACACGAGTTGTGTTTTTATGATAAAAGTATGCAAATATTATACAGCAACTTGCAGGAAATCAATTTCCATTTCCTCAGAATTAGCAGAGATGATATATAAATTGTAGAACATGGAAAAGGATATTTTAAATCTATAGCCATACCACAAAATGGGTTTTCGGCTATTCCAATACAATATTCTTCTATTAAAATTCCAAATTTATTTCCTGTATATTCGTGCGGAGTAGCTCTGCGAGAAAAATGACTTTAATATCCGGTCGTGGCGTGAAGCCGATATTTCACGGGCATTGGTCGATCTAGCCGATATAGGAATCTGCGCTGCCTGCATCTCCTAATACACGAGGCGGTTCAATGCCAGAATATCGAACCGAAACACATTATGAAGACCAAACCGAAAGTAATGTTTGACGAAAAAAATACAAATCAAAAACTGTAACCAATAAAACGCGACCCGAATTGTATCCTTTTCAATTGCCTCCTGCATTTGATTAACCGCTCCAATATTTATACCCCATCTCCGTATTTAAAGTAATTCCGACCATTGTGTATTTAATTCTGTGGCTTTTCTTTGGATTCATTCTCGATTTTAATTTCACTAGTTATGAGTCATTGTAAACCTCAATAGTGGTAACCACTATATACTTATTTCAGGTGCGGAGGTTTTGTTAGTTCAGTACTTTCAGATGGTTAGCTTTTTTTCTGGATAGGGCGAAAAGTTCATTTAAATTAAAATTTAAAATTATATTTTTATTACATTGCGCTGAATAAATTTTCAGTTATGTTTTATTGATTTTATGAAGTTCAAAATGTAGACAAAAACTTTCGTTATATACATTTTTTATTGTATTAACTGTTTCCGTATTACATCGTATAAATATTTTATAGGCTGCCAAAATGATGTCCAAAATTGTCCAAATGATGTACAGCTAATATTAGAGAAATAGGTAAAAAACATTGTTTAAGAAAAAAATGTTTCAAAATAAAAACATCAAAATTATTTTAGCATGTTCAAGTACAAACAAAGAAAATAATTCTAAAAATCAATTTACTGTTTTTGTGTTTCAAAACATAAATGAAATACTAGTAAATTTCAAATGAAAGTTATTTTCTGAATTTGAGCGCATATCACTGTTTTAAAGGACAAACTAATTCCATAGTTCATACAGCACCATTATTTCTCATACAAAGAAATGACCAACTACTTGCAACTTTTCAATCTATGCAAAATTATTGTAACCCTGTTGGGTGATCCTATGGCCCAATGAAGCAACCTCCCCCTCCAGCTGCTAAAAGCATCTTCCACCGCGCCGCCCCCAAAGCCACGCCTCGCCGCTCGCGGTCTGCAGTTTGAGGAACGTAGCCACCCCCGGCGCCAGCAGAGGGCGCATTGTGAAGCCTCCAAAACATTGCGCTTCGCCCGGCGCAGCGGCGCTGTTTTCCTTTCCGGCCGCGCTTCCCCTAAATCAGCGCGCGCCGTTAATTACGCTCCGCCGCCGCACGCGTTAACGCAGCCGATAACCGCGCTCGTGACCAGAGTGCCCACCGCTGCCCCGCCCCCGCCCACTCTACCACGATCCCACCACCGCGCCACGCCGCTGCAGAGTCCACCCGTGCAACCGCATCTCCACTGTCACTGCCCGCGCGCACCTCCTTCACCCGTGTCCACACCACACCACGCTCTTCCCAACCGCCGCTCGCCACTTCCCCGCCATAACACCCAGCCACACCCCGATGTCCATGGTGCCGCCCCGTCCCCGCAAAGCTTTCATAACGTCGCTCCCGCACCTTTTCAGTTACGCCACGGCCCTCTGCTACCGTCCGTTCCACATTGCATCTCATTACTTGTTCTTTTCTCGTCCCGTTTTCGTGTTCTCGGTCAAATCTCCTGCTCCCGCTACTTCGCCTAATCCAGACCACGTCCCCGCTCCTCATCTACCCCTGCCTCTTAATCCCGTATGACTTCCATTCTGTCCTTTCTCCATCGCCATGCTCCCCCACCTTTGGCTCCTACTTTTCCACCCCTTCATTGCGCCCTTACCAATCTCACCACCGCCCTCGCCCATGCCGTCCCGAGTTGTCGGACCCGTGCTGTCGTCGTTTACACTCTTAGAGATGGCGATAGCCCACCTCCTGGCGTGGCAGGTGCTGGAGTCAAAGCATCCCGGATTCATTACTTATTGCCACACAAACTGATGCCACACAACCGTGATTTCAACCAAGCAGTCGCATCGTGATATTTGTCGTAATGTCACGAACACACCACTGACGTAATTGTCGCCCAAGTTTTCCAAATAACACATTACTTTAACCAACAATCTGTTGTGGAATTATGTAAGTTCGAAGTAAACTTTACTAATTAAAAAATCTACTGCATAAATGAAAATATAAACTTCATGGATTTGTGTTTTAAATTATGGAATGTTTGCTGGCAATTTTGAACATCATTCCCTTTCACTCTGAAGCGTTTTATCTATAGAAATCTAGCGCTCGTCTAGTTAAAAAGTAAACTGTATTAATGAATATACTAATTAGTTCGCAATGGACATTTTAAAATGATTCAATAGAGAGACATCCTCTAGCTAATTGAAATCCTGGAATTTACAAATTATTGCGAAGACAGCCACATGAATTTACATACCTATTCAGGTTAAATTACCAGGATATGCAAACGTAAATTTGTAAGTGGGAAAGCGCACATTTTTCCATTCCCTGATTTATTGAAGCGTGTTTAGCCGCATGAAAAAGGGTTGACAAACGCGGATTTTACTGAACGAGAGCTCATAACCATGTAATATACATGGTTATAGAATAAAAACGATTTCTGACGATTGAACATATCCTTGCAGCATTCTTTTTTGCATGATGGCCATAAAGAATTGATTTAAATGTAGAGGTACCGCACGATATCACGCTCGTTCGTTAAACAGCTTCGTGCAAACCAACGTCGCATTGCTGTAGTTGAACTATAAAACGCATCATTCTATGAAACTTATTAAAATTCCTAGCCGGTATTAAAGATCTCGACAAAATCGGAAACGTGCAACCGCAAACCTCGTCATCACCTCGCTTCGAGGCAATGGAGTGCGTAGGCATTCGCGGGTACTCGAGAACACGTGCTACAGCGACCGCGACCGGCGGCGTCCGCAAATCAGGGGCGGGCGAGGACGCACCGCGGCGACGGCAACGCCCTCGCATTGTGCGGGTAATTGCCGCGATAACGTACCCTCCGCGTCCGCACCTCCCCCTCCTTCCCCGCTACGGCCCGCTGCGAGGCAGTGCCCTCTGAATCACGGAGTGCTGTGGCCTCCAGGGCCCCCTCCCCACGTGAAGCCACGGCCCGCTGCTCTTGCGCTGATTCAGCCATGGTCACGCTCAGTTCCAGTTGTACTCGGGGTGCTAGCAGAGACACTGCGATGCAATATTGATAGTTTTGTGTTTGATATTATCAATATGTGGCCAATGAAGGAGAAACGACAGAATTGCTGTATCCGATGTCTAGGGCATTTATCCAGCGGAAGCCGGTTACACTTAACTTCGTTGACGCAACCATATACCAAACACCAATACACTTTCGAGTTCCTCTGATCTGGGGTCAGCAGAACGCGTGGCCCTCCGCGACCACACATATGAGTGTTAAGGGACACACAACCATGCCCAAGGCGGAGCGAAACTAAACTTGTAAATTTAATTGAAACTGAAAAAATATGTCTGTAATTCTTTCGAGCAATATCTTCAGTTACAGAACGAACAATTTACCGCGCAACCCAGTTGTTACAAGCACTCTGGCAGGAATGCACAATTGCAATGTCACAAGGACTGGGAGCGTAGCCACTTGTCCCAAAGAGATAGCGCTAGTGTACCTTTTCGATAGTATGAAGGCAATATAAAGCTTATCTCTGAAATTAAAGCATGTATTTAAGTTTTTAAGATTTATAAAATTTTAACGACGTTAACCCTAATTTCTGTATTTTATAACTTGTTACCTATGCACAAGCATGTGTAAAATTCTGCCAACGCTTAAGATCTTGATGTTTATACGACTTGCTTTGCTTGTCCACATTACCAGAGATGTTGGGAATACGCTCCGAGGCATTGACTCTATTAGTTCAGCTCATCACGATATTCTGAAGAGCAGTCTGACAAATATTGGCAATAATCTCCTCAGTATTGCAACGCCATGCGTCAAGAGCGATCGGTTTATTTGTATTCACTAACTCAACTCTACATTTCTCAAAAAAAGTCCTCATAAACTTCCTCCTCCATTTTTTAAACCCCGATGCACAATTTTAATAGTGTGAATAAATTAATGAAACTTCAAAAATAGTGAATGTGTGAAACAGTTAAATACAGAATACAGAAACAAAATAAAATAGTATGTATGATAACACATTTGCCTGAGGATGGGCCAAAAAAATTTATAGTAATATGTATCCTTCAAAATACCTCAAAAGACTCTCGTCGAACAAAAATAAGATAAATGAAATACCTTCGTAAGGGCGGAAAGTAAAGAGAAGTTATCACACAATAAATCTATTCCAAGTCCTGCTGAATGTGCATTGGCTTCAAAAAAGACCCGCAGATGAGGTTGACACCCCGTGCTGTGTCAAAAATAAAATTTAAGTTATTATATTTCTGAGACTATGAAATATTTTTTTTAGAACATACATATTTTGCAGAAAATCTTGTGGCAAATAACTAAATAAGTGAAGGGGTGGCTCTTTTTTCCTTTACAAACATCAGCATTCTCAATTTTCAACGTTTTGTAAATTGAAAATATGTAAGTTGTATTATAAGTCTCTGAAAGCATGTTTGCACAAATTGAGGGTGTTTATTTAATCATTCTGTCAAAAAGGTTATTTCAGTCCTCCCTGAAGCATATATATTATTGTTTAATTAATAAAACAACTTACATAAAAGGAATTTTAAATAGATTATGCTTCTCTAGTCCCAATCAGAAAAAAATCACCTTAGGTTATTTTTAGTATTTTTATGTAACATGAATGTTGTGATATTGCTACTGGATATTAATCTAAAATTTAATGAACCCTTAAGAAACTCACTACTAATATTTCTGTAAAAATAGAAGATAAATTAATTAAATGAAAAATAATGTTCTCATTTACCAATACAAACTTGAATAGGGTGTGTTGATATATTAACACGCAATTTTTTGTTGTTATTATTTTCGACTCGCTTCTTTTAGGAACGTAAATTCATTAGCTTCTAAAACATTGACCCATCTCTCTTGCACAGTGACTGACGCATTGGTGGAATTATGTAACGTATATGCTCCCGCCCTCAATTCAATACATGCGATGAATCAACAACGTTGATACTGCGTGATTTATGAGGGTGGATTTGACACGACGCGTCAGCGAGTCTCTCGCACATCCCCTCATTTGCCGTCTCACAATCCAAATTAATTATTAGCAACCAGTATCCTACATTCAGATGAAAGATTTTCATCAGCAGAAACTAATCAAAAGCATATTTTCCGCGTACAGAGAACACTGACCCAGAAATTTGTTACGAAAGTTTTATTTCAACCCATTGCTCGACTCTGTTCTTTAATTTTTATTGAAACTCTTACAGTTGCAATATGTTCAGTAAGGTGAAGCATTATGCGACGAAAGGAAGCTTTTTTGCTTCTAAAAGGAAGATTACGTTATACACATAAGCAGAACAAGAATGGAATTATAAGATAACATTAACAGGTTGGCGCAGTATGAAAATAAATTTCAAATTGTATTAGTTTTTATGATTGGTTTTTAGTATCAGGGATATAAATTAAAAGAGTGAATTTAAATTTATTCAAGTTAGTATTAATTCTAGAAAGATATTGAAACTATGTTAGCAATAAAAAACTCTTTTTCGCATAAAAATATTTAATGCTCAAAAGTCCAAATTCCATTCTAATAAATTGCTTAGTCGTTGATTCGCCAAGTTTTGCTACCAACTTCTTTATTCCAGTCGGCAAAATATGCGTTAATAAAATCTTCAGTTAAATTCTGTTTTCAACAACTTTAGAGCTTCTCTATTTAAAGTTGCAATATTATTTTTCCTCAGAAATATGTGAGCAGGATATTCATATTTTGCAATGTCGATATCACATCCTATGCACATCGACGTTTTCATTTCCCAGCGGTGGGGACTTGTGCATCTCTAACCCAAAACGAAGACATCTCTGTGGAACGCTACAAGAAACTTGTTTATGCGTCAAAAGTATCATAAATATTAGCTCTGAGAGGCAAAGTTGTAAGGGTTCTGAGCGGTATATTTATCTTTCTTTGGCGGCAACGCGCATGTATGTTGCGTATCTGATCGAAGTTCTCAACTTAATAAAACGTACCCAAGTTCTCCGAATAAATATGAGGTTTATTCACTCGTCTGAGTGTAAGATAGTCACAGCCTCACTCAACGCAGTAACGTATTCCGTGTTCTGTTGTGAGAGACCGGTTTTAACAGGCGTAGGATTTCTTCTACGGGACCGGTCACACGTAAGCCACGTCAAGTTGAGATTCTTTTCGACGCGTCCAGAGGGAAAGGACGTCGTCTTCAACCAACGTTCATTTCGGAAATAGAGCCAATTGAAAGCGCAATAAATGTGAATTTACAGTACTCAAACGAAATGTTTTCATATACTGACTTATTTATTTTCATTCCTCATTTTAGCTTCATTTTTTTTCACCGACTGGTTTTAAGATGAGATGTTACATTAGACCTTAATTATTTATTCACTTTTGACTGGACGTATACTGAAATTTATCATTAAGTGTATATAATTAATGCAGTAGTTTTTATATTTGGAATAAATTGTACTTTCCTAGTGAATATTTTTTTAACCATATAACAATGATCACGTTCAATAGAATATTAAATATTATGTTTTGAAAATCAGGTCCGGAAACGCGAAATGTTTTGTTGTTCTGAAGTCATTTTTTTCATCGTGTCTCAACATTTTGTACATGCCTCAAATTAGAAGCTTTTGCAATTATCTGACATTACTTACGAGGCCGCTGAGAACCGTTAAACATGAATGTTTACTGGATATCATCTTTGATGCGATACTTGTTGAACATCTGTTCGCAATGTAACACATTGAGGAACGAAAGCATCATCATTATAACAAAGTCCTCGTTTCTTGCACTTGTTGCCCTCGCAGTATATTCATCTCATTAACATAATGCGGGGTGTAATTAAATAAATTAATGCGCATTTCGCATGTTATCACAGTGGTATTACTGAAACAGTTGTCAGACTGTTACGTGCTGAGCAGATTTAAACAACGTTTCGATCGAAGGGAACAAAGAGGAAATTGAGTGCCCGTGTTTATGAGACAAAACTACTAAAAGTCGTAGTTCTCGCGAAGAAATAAAAAATTCCATTTTTGTAGTCAGCACTTTTCATCGTTTCAAAACATACAAAATAATGGTAACTGCATTAATACTCCTTACGAAGGTTTTACAATCTAGATTTCAGAGGAACATCTTTATTTCTAGGGAGCGGATTTCTATGATTTTACATAAATTTTTGCCCGTTGGTACAGGGCATAGCTAAGGGAAATTTCTTGACCTTTGGTTAGAATTGGCTGCTAAGCAGGATAATATGTTAGTGCATATTTAGCCTATTTTTCTTATTGATGTATATTCGTGAAATTATAGGCGCATAGTTAGCATATTTTGTTTAAATAGGGACTTATCTCTAAAACGTTTAATCTTTTCATACAATCTATTTATTTGTGAATTCATTGATTATAAAGAGCTTGTCACAGTTTTTTCTGTAGTTGATTAAATACGTGAGTAAATTTATAATATTTTTTGATATCAAATCTTTAAACCAGGCAGAAGAAATGAAATAAGGATATAATGTGCTTAACTAAGGTGCATATTTACTTCAATTATTTCTCCCGCGAAGTAAGCTATGTTTTATTGTGTTTGCACATAAATATATATATATTTTCATTCTAAGCATGATTCTCCTGAATTTTATCAAGAAAGACTTATAGAGGTAATTAAATATTGCTAATTTTAATTGTTTATTAAATTGCATATTTCTGAATGTTTAGAGGATAAATGCGTGTTTTTAAAACCATATTCCAAGACTTTTTAGGGTAAAAAAATTCTCTCCCTATTTATTACTAATTTCCAATGCGCGTAGAAACCGGATGAAAACTAAGCAGCCTCCGGCCACGAGAGAGGCAACAACGGTTTCGTTAGATATTCATGAACTTACGAGAAATATTTGATGCTTTATGTCGCCTGTTACTCGTATACCGACTAAATTCTCATACTCTATCTATATACATTCTGCTCCACTGATTACGACACAGCTATAGTATGTCATTGGAGAGCAAAGAAGAGGTCGCTCTCCATGAAATATTTGCTATTCACGTTTTGAGTTGGAATAGTAACTTTTTTGATATTCTTGGTTTGTATACATGTTATTGCGTATTCGTGAAGACTGCGTCTGTTAAAATATTTAATTCTTTGGAGTGTTGTAAAAGATTATTTTATTTGGTGTTCATAAGAAATGTGAGTGCTTGAAAATTATTATGAAAATAATTTAATGTGGTTTTGTGAAGCAGCATGTTTGCTGATCGACGCCACTTCTGATATGCTTTTTCCCATCATTCCGATAAATGCAAAACTGGCTCTATTAAATATATGGTGCAAGTGATCTTTAAATGTAAGTGAAGACACAGATTTGAAATACATAAGAATAATGTCCTTATGGCTATATCTAACAAGTTGCGATTTGTACGTTCAGAAAATACATTTCGAATTGAAAAAGTTCTCATCACATCATCATAGAAAGGTTTTTGGTGTTCTAGCCACATGTGTGTCAAAAACTGTTCATTAAGGGAATAATTAATTGCTTTTGCGTGACATTGTCAGCTGTCAATCAGTTACATACGCTGATGAGTGTTTAACGTTGTTCTAACTTAATTTTTTAATTTCTGAGGCACGCATATCAATGGGGAGAACCATTGATAAAGAGATGTGATGAAGTAAATTATTAAATTGCAGAGAGTGAACGCGTAGTGACAATGAAAAAGTTAAATAAACGAACCCAACTGTGAAAATAACGATGATTATCAATTATCAGAAGCAGTTTTAGCGGGCCCTACCGTCAGAACAAAAAAATCCATTGTACTAGACTACCGAAACCATCACAAAGATTTTCCGTAACAAATCCCTCCATACTCTCTCCAAAAGACGATGAAATTTTTCAAAATGACTGTGCAAATGTTGCTATCATTGAGAAGTACACGTACTGGTATAACGAACTAGAAATTCACAACACCGACGACTACTACGAAGGTATTAAATTAGGGGATTCTTTGCATTTGTTAACCTCCGTATTTTATTTCAGTTATCCTGTTATTCTCACATTGCATTATAGTGTAAGGAAGAAGGTTAAATTTATTTCAGAGCAGAATATTAAACTATCTAAATACTGATCATTTATCATGTTACAGGCGATACTATCAGGAAAAGCGTATATACATAATCATATCTTTTGAAAGTCACCGCAGCTTGTGACTGAATAATTCTGGTAAAAAGCAAATATTAGAAGTTGAGAACGAGAGACAAGTTTGCATTGATCTGTTTCGGAAAATATCTTCGTGTTTTCGGCGGTGAGAAACGAGCACGAAGATTAAGTTGAAAATGGGCGGGTGAACGCTGGCGGGAGAGGGGCGGGCAACGCCCGTGGCTGGGCTAGGCGAGGCGTGAGGTTGGGTGAAGAACATGGCACGGGGTTATAAGGTGGGAAACTGAGTTGGGGCGAAGCAAGTGGTTGAGTGTAGTGCGAGAGGGATTGGGGGGGAGGGCCGGAGTGTGGGTTTGGAGGTAGAGTAAGGGGTTGGTGACTGATTGTGGGGTTAGGACCGAAACATGCGGTAGGTGGTGGAGTGTGAGGTTGGGAGCGGAGCTTGGGATTGCTTGCAGAGCCTGGGTTTGGGGATGGAGTGTAAGGTTGCGAGGAGTTCTTAGGGAGGGGAGCGTGATTGGGGTGGAGTGCTGCGTTCAGGTTGGGACGTCTGGTTGCGGGCGGACATAACGGTTGGTGCGTGGCGCGGGGAAGAGGACTTGGCGCCGTGTGGGGACGAGACGCGGGGTAGGGGAGGTGGTGTGGGATTGGGGACGTGGGGGTTGAGGCATGGCGTGGAGGTGGGTCAAGGCGCGGGGTTGGGGGTGTGGCGTGTAGTTGAGGGCGTGGCGCGGGATGTGGAGTGGCGCGGGGTTTGGGGTGGAGTGGGTGTGAAGGGCATAGAGCGGGTGTGGCGGGGCGCGGGTCGCGTCTTGCCGGTCGTCCATGAGCAGTGTCGCGTCCTGAGCGTCTCACCACTGCGCGCGACGTGACATGACGCGAGGGCGTATCGCGTTTCTGCGATGAAGCCGCCGCGCCGCCGCACCCTCCGTCCCCAACCCTGCTGTCCTGGCCACGCTGTCAGCTCTGCTCTTGTTCCCATCCTTCGCTGCCGTCCACGGCCTCGCCCGTTTCTCCTTTGCCCCCACTGTAGATGTTATGGCCCAGACTCCCTTATCTTTACAAGCAATGCAGGAGAACGTAACCCACACATTAATGATGATAATATTCTGTTAACTCGTTTCTGGGAGATTGCGTCGTCCACCAACCGAAATTCCTTAGGTTCCTTAGGTAGAATAATTTTGAAATGGCCAGACAGTATTTTGCACTTTAACCAGTGATTTTTTGACGGGATTATACATGTGTTGAGATTAATTCAATTACTACCTTTAAATGCCTCACACTTTTGAAATAACGAATCTTAGCCTGTCATTGAGCACTATTACTCAAATGATAGTTTCAATAACTTTGTTACAAATCTTAATTATAAACTGAACTTTTTATCTTCCCTATTTTAAATCCAATTTTATAATACTTCACATCCCTTTTAACCAAATCGTGCAATTCGTAACAATAGAAGAATAATTCTTTATTGTATGTGAAAATATGGTATTGTAGTGTCTTTCAATAAAGACTATGATCATATATGGACAGTCTGACATCAGGTTTTATTTATTTGAGAGAACATTGAAAAGAACCCGGAAATAATAGTCTCAAGAAAGAGATTGGCAGTTACTCTGATGTCAAGTGGCCTCCAAAGCGTGCGAAATATTGCAAGTTGGCGAATCGAATTGGCCGCCCCGAAATTACTTGCGTGGTTCGCTCTCCTGTAATTTGTGAGGTGTCGAGGGCGAAATAATTTCGGTAATAATAGGTTCGTTCCGTCGGTCACGCCTTCTTGAGCAACTAGCACGTGCGCGCGTGTGTATATACCTGCCGCTAACTGCTTGGAAGTCTGTCTTTGTCACAGATGGGAAAGTGGTGATGCAAACAACGCGAGCGTAGCAGTAAAACTGAAAAAGTTCTTTTTACATAGTTCTTATTGAAATGAAGGAATCAAATTGACTAAAAAAGGTTCAAAGTGGTAACGGCGCGTTTTACGTGGATGCGCGCAACAGTGAAGTCTCCGAGTTCGAACATATAGGACGTCTTCTATAGTGTGTGTGTGTGTATGTGTGTGTAAGTGTGTATGTGGGGAGAGGGAGCGAATGGGAGAGAGAGCGTTGTGGAAAGTCCCAAAAATCACACGCAACCGTTTATAGCTGTCACGCGTGTTCCTATTCCCAGAAGTTCAGGAAGTCCTATTTGGAAGCTGAGTCCGGATGTAAAAATACCTACTTTCAGACGTAGCTAACTTCGAATCTGTATCGTGGAATCAATACTCCATCCGTTCAGTTTTCTACATGAGACCTGAATTGCCAAGCATGAGGTATACTTTTTATTTACGTTCGTTCTGTGAAATATAGTTGTTACAATTTTTTTCATTTGTACGAGACAGAATATTCTAATCTCGTAATATACAATTTACAGAAGGTCCGTTGTTGCAATGCAGACCCTCAGTAAATTCTCAGCAGCCAAAGTAACTCTCAGCTTTTGTACACGTATTGAACATGTACAGAGCAGAAAGTCTTATGAACAACTCATAAACGACTAATTTATTTAATTCACAAAAATTCTGACTTAAATGACTGTTTTATATCATAAAATTTAATTATGTGAACAATATAAAAAAATCAGCGCATTGGATTCTGAGATCGTATAATCCGTTTTGGATTGTGCTTGTGGCGTCGATGGCTCGCAGCCTAGCGTTTGGCGTGTGCCGCCCCCTCCCCACCAGACTTACTTCCTCGCGTGAGCGCTTGCCGTGCCGACTGGCTCGATCGCCTGACACCCTGGAGTTCCCACTTCACTGGAATGTTGCTGTCAGAAAAACAACAACGACGTATTTGAAGTTCCAACGTACTTTTGATCGTGGTTCAAAAGCAAAGAATAAAATGCCCTAGAAAGGGACATGTGTGATTTATAGAAGACGTTATGAAAAGTTGGCGTTCATTAATATTTTCCTCTTGCTTTTGACAGTTTCGTACTGTGAACTTGACAATAAAATGCAAATTGATACCTTTTGTCTTTTGTTTTCTTTCAAGCTGTTGAAAGTTGGTTCTCAGTTAGGTCAGTCCGTGTTGTCAACTCTAACTTACAGGAAGAGAAAATGAGATATTTAAATTGCCATAATTTTAAATTTGGATCTAAAATTCAAAAATTCGAAAAAAGTATGTTTTCTAAGCAAAATAAATCACTCATCCTTTATACTTTTCTCAAGTGGGAGTGGATGTTACTGTATGAACTCAACGGACTGCAGCCAGGGTCTGTGCCAACTGCGAATTTTCCACAACAAACGAGTAAGTCACCAAAAAATAAAAAAGTAATTAAACATTGTAAATTTACAAGTATTTATGTTTCAGTCAGATTGGATGAGTTTGGAATGGAAAATAATTGATATAGTAGGATATTGAAACACGCATTTTCTTTCCAAGCTTCTGACATGCTGTTCGAAATCTCAGCACGGGAGTCCACATACACTCAAACCTTGTGTGAATTTTGTGAAATTTTACGTACAAAATGTAACTGGCCTCAATCGTTCCGGGTTCTCGACCTAAGACTAAGTACTCGGAGTTGAAATCTGAGACCGATCACATGATCGGATGGTTTGGTACTGAAATTATTACGTATCTCACCTGAACATCCATTTCGTTCACAATAACGCATCTATTATCACCATTTCCCCCTCATATTCATCAAACCTTCATTGATAAAGTGAAAAGCAAAGTTAAAGGTCTATTGTCTATATATCTGCCCAGGAAAGAGGACAACATAAAACCTTAAACCGTCAAGTCTAAGCACAAACATGAATTCTCACATAATCTGAAATTGATCTACACGAATCCACACAGTTATTTTGGAATCATCTCACTATCTCACAAGCTGAAATTGATTTATAAGAGTCCACACAGTTATTTTGGAATTCAGTCTTCCAACAGAAAGCAACTTGAGGAATTTGAAACCTTAAAAAAAAACTTAAAACGACTCGAAAAAGTTTAAAAGAAATAGCCACTGAAGAAAAGAGGTATTGGTTCTTGAGTGGCTGGGCGAGGTGCAGTGGGCGACGGCTGTGGCCGCGGGGGTCGTGGGCGGCGTTTCGTCACGGCGCCCCACGCGCGCGGGCGCTGGTCGTGCGCGTCGACGCCTGCGGGCGGCGCGCGCCCTTTGTTTCCTCCGGCGCCACTCGCGTGCCGGGCGCAATCTGCGCCATTCGCTGCGCCCCTCGCCCCCTGCACACCGCTCCACCACCACGCCTCTGTCGTAGCCTACTTTGTCCTCTGATCGCAACGGGTAAACCATACTTTCAAACTACGTGAGTTTTATCCGCATCGTTTTTACCCGTTCCAGAAAACACGACCTCTATGGAAACAGTCTTGCGTGTGAAATAGTCACGAATGAATCTGATAGCCATGAGTGCCTGTATATGAAGGATGACCAAGGGTTCTGCTCATAATTATCGGATCATGATTTTGTTGAGGAAATGGGTTCTACTTGGTCCTATCTTGAACGTCCGTTTGTGTACCCATCACAATGTTGTTTGACTTGTGAAGATTAACTTTGTACTGTTAAGCATGAAACGCAGTGAACTCAGACGGGTAAAACTGGACGCCTGTAAGCGTCTTCACGATATGATAAAATACTGTCTGAGACGCGCAAGCCCAGGCGGGTACAAGCGGCGCGAGCAAAAGCGAGTGCGTGGGGGCGTCTTTGCTACCTTCTTCTCCGATTTCAAATCCCTTTCGTCTCGTGGAACTCTTCCTAACTTGCCTCAGCCTTCAATATAATATCTTTTTTATCCCCACCCTCGCCACGATTCACCTCGCAGTTTCCTTCTGCTTCGTCATGGATTTCGACACCGAAATTGTCATCGCACCAATTCTATCGCCCTTGATTCTTGCTTCCGCTTCTCAAACTTCTTTGCTCTTCCTCCTCCACTGCCACTGTTGGTAACTATATATCGAAGTAAAACGTTAATGGTCAATATTTCAATTCATCATTTCAATAAAACAATATTTCATGTCAACGTTATTGAAAATAGTATGTATGCATCAATTTTTTTGTTCTTGGATGTCACAGTCTTCGCCATCCACACTTCCCTTTCTCCGTTTGACTTTTACGACCTCATTTTTACGTCAGATGTTGTGGTAACACCTGGGGAATGTATAACAAAAATAAAACAATAAAATGATAATTAAGTCATGAAAGAGGTCACCTTCTCATCACATGTGTTAACTTTCGAAGAAACGGCTAGATACAAACTTTTGCTTTGAGTTGGCAACGTTTTGATAGTAAAAAATTCTCACATTTATGACTACAAAATTAAAAAACGTGTTATTTATGTTAATAATACCTTTTGATAGAGATGAGATGATGCCGTAAAAGGGTCACAAGGAAGAATTATCGTTTAACGTTTCTGCTAACGCATGGACATGATATCCACTCTAAAGGATCCACTTCGCAGAAAACGAATTCTATTCCTAGGTCTTAGAAAGAATATGAAAAGTTGAGAGTATTAGAAGAATGATAAGAGATAATATCAACGAAATGTGCCTCTGGTATCGGTACGAATGCTATTGAGAAAGTGCTACCTCTCACACAACTCATTATATCCCAGTTCTTTACAATGATTAATGTATGAGTATTATTTGGACACTCCCGGTTCTAAGAAACATGCAATTAATGTAATTGGGCGAACAAATTTTTATTCACTTCGAATTTCCATTCAGTGTATTTGGTAAATATGGAAGAAAGCTCTCAGAAGCACATTTTCTCTCGATACATTCATCATTCAACTAAGCTATCAAATTTCCACGAAAAGGCGAAGCTTGTACAAACTTAAGAAGCGTTCCCCTCATCAAGGGGTATCAATTTTGCCGTGGCCAATTTGTCTGAGCGGGGAGTGCCCTCTCTCGTATCGCCCTGTCTCTGTTCTCTTCCTTTCCCGCTGCACCACGCCTCCCTCACGACTTCGCCTTTGCCAGATCCTCAGTCCTTTGCGCCCGACACAGTGTTCAGAAATACTACACCATGTGAACATAACCCTGCCTCCTCGGAGCACAATCTCTTTCATAAGAGTAAGTAATCGTGTGAGAACGAATATGTTCTGTATCAAATACACATACAAAATCAGATTCTGTATCAACAAAGCTCGTTTCATTTGGGGTTAAATTTATTGCATACTCGATGTACTTCACGATATAACATACGAATATACTTCAACTCTTCCTACTATTAATTAGGTAGTATTTAATACAGTGTTTGTAATGGTATTACATTCAGTGAATTGATACATTACGTTGCAAATGAGTTGAAAAAAATCTTGGTTGTGCCTTCAAGTGTGTTCTGTATTACGCACTAGCTTTAAGAAACACTGAACATCTTACTAGATGTCAGTTTCACGAGTCTTCATAAATTTTCGCAAAAACAATCCGAAAGGAAGTTCAAATAGGTATGTCAAAAATAGCAGGAAGATTTTTTAGTTAAAATTTAACTACATTATGTTTAGCGTTTTCAGTTACCAATTTAAGCTTGTTTTTCTTTCAAACTTTATACCATTTTATGTAGCAAAGTCTAAGAAAAAATAATTTGTGAATGAACTTAATATCACTTACCCGAAACAGTGAAGTGTATATTCACTGTTCCTACATAACAACAGGTTACAATACTCGAATGCTGCACGTACGTGAAAGAAACAATAATGTACCGATTAGAGTAAATTCGTCCTCTCAGTATGTGTTTGCTGAGTCAACGATTCAACGGCAGCCATTTATTTGACAAATACTCCAGCATTTTATCGTAGTCACCGTTGAAAATTTAAAGAAAAGATTCGACCACTCGCCCTCTCACGGTGTCCCAATTTCGTCTCCGCCCTCAACCCCCTCAGCCCCAGTGCACTCACTGATTACAGGCTCCGCCGCAGGCCGTTTCCTATCGGCCGTCTGCCGACTGCCCGCCGTAAAACCATGGCGAATTAAAGGCGTCTTTTGTTTTGCTTGGTTCCTTCTGTGCACGCTCGCGCGCTCCTTTCCGATAATAGCCGCCCGTCCGCTGTTTCTTTTTGTCCCGTCCTCGATTCCCGGGACCGCGGCCGCCGCGCCGTTGCGAAAGCGTGTAATCACATACACATGTTGCCTCCCGCGCCACGCCATGCCAGGGCTGCAAGAAGTGTAAAATTTTAATCTTCGTCCTGGACGATTACCCCGCATGTAATTTAAAGCCGATGCAGGCGAGGAGACTGTTGAGTAGTCGGTTACACGGTCGCGGCGGGCGTAGTATGCATGCCACGGAGGAAATTATTATCTGCTGTGTGTGTGTAATAAGCGCTTTCGGAGACGGCGTGTCCCTCGAGCAAATGAGCGCACTCCTCGGTGCGGCTGGGTAGCAGTAGAGCAAACAAGTCATTAAGCGAGAGGTCGCATGCGACCTGTGTTGCAGAGGCGGGAGGCAGGGAGGCTGCGCGGAAGCGGTGCGATCCTCGCGAGATGACGGAAGATGAGGGCGAGCGCGCGCTGAGTGGGAATTAGTTGGGAGCAACAGGCTGCTGACATTCGGGTGCGATGTGCTCGGCGGGCGCAAGCGACGTGACGTGGCACGCGAGGAGGAGCGCCGCGCCGCGCAGCGCCACGCCGTCGTTTGATGGAAGTGGAGAGGTTAATAGTGTATGAGATTTCTGCTGTCAAAAGATAACTAGGACTCTGGTAGTTTAGGTGTAAGTGACACTTGAGAGGTAAATTATTTTACGGAACTCATTTGTGAAAGAGTATTAATATTCTCAAAAGATGATCTCCTTTTTAAACGCTTTATAGTTTACGTGCGTCATTAATTTACTTTGTCGTTTCTGACTCTGGAACTCGGGAAGAAATTTTCCAGTATCTTTCCAATTTTACTAAAGATCTAACAATATTTGTAAGAGGACTTTCAATCATTATTCTCTAATATTACCTTCATGATTCACTCACTTCAATGGAAATAATTCATTTCACGCATTTATTTTTATTTTCCTTTCTTTTCAAATACCTGTTCATCCTCGCTCTATTAATTTCTTTGTGTTATAATTTGCCTTAAGAAACTAACGATATGAAGAAACTTTGCATGACTTTTAATACAACATCAAGATTATTATAACCATTTAAGGGAAAAATACCTCATGAAAAACTGTCCTTAACTTTGTATCAGATGCAATGAAATTGTTACGCGCTGAACTGTGACAAACACTAAGGGTATCACAACGATTGAATAAAGAGTTAATATTCAACAGTTCCGGTATACAATGTGCATTATAAACTGTCTATTATAATCCTTTACCAACATTGTTGATTATAACGAATACAAGTGAGATAGTTTGTTCACCTCGACTTCGTATCGAATACAACGCAATCGTTACGCGTGCAACAATAATAGTAACACAACAATTGAATAACGAATTAATATTTAACAGCTCGAGTACCCAACATTATTAACTGTCGCATATAATCCTCTACGAATATTGTTGATTATAACAAATACAACTGAGACATTTCGCTTATCTTTATACATCAATTTTCCATCCCTGCCGTAACGACGTACTCAAGACAGAACGCGTCGCGTATCGCGGAATGCCATCGCGCAAGCCCGCTAAGCGCACGGTCGTGAGTCATTGTCATTACTCCTCCCATGCGGAGGTGCGCAGCCTGTATCGGTGAACGTGAATCTGAAGATTAAAATCCTCGCGTTCCTTTTATCCGAAACGAACAAACCTTGACGTTTTGCGACGAGATCGTTATTTAAAATAGTATCTTTGTCCTCGCTAATTGGTCTGTATGGATGCAGCAAAACGGAAACTCGTATAAATTTGGCTCAGCTGTTGAAGTGATTGTGTTATTGTCTGACAGTACATGAGGATACGCTCAGAGTCATTAACTCAAACGAACCAGTGAACGTTGGGCGTTACTCTAGTGACATCTAACTGGACACAGGATGTTTCAGAATAGTCCATTTCAATGTATCCTTTATATATTATATACGCCCTGACGCTGTTGTCTCTACGATGTTTAAATTCCTATTTTTGAAGTCTGTCGTGTCGTATCTATCGCGGTTCTGTTAATGTATGCATTTAATTATAAGAACAATAATACTGACCACGGCATGCATGAGTATAGGGACAAAAGAACAAGAATGATGTTCCAAAAGCATGTATGATTTGTAATAAGATCAAAAGATTAAAATTCTTTATTTTTCCTTTTTTTAAGTTTTGTCTTTCTTTAAAGTACCTAACTAGTCAATAAATTGATGGGGTAAATTACGTCGCAGATGCATCATGTAGTGATAAATGATATGCAAATAAAGTATTGTCGATAATGTTGGTGTTAATGAATACACTTGCAAACTAAAATAAAAACGGATTATAGAATCGGTTTTGATCAGAAAAGTTTGTAAGAAACTTTTAGTATCGAAATTACAGCACTCGAAAATGTTCAAGACGAACTTCTCCTTTATCGATTACCTATCTTAAAAGGGACTCTTTAGCGAAGACTTCATCGTGTGCGCTACTGGGAGAAGTTTTGAGAACAATGCTCTTAGCTTCAGGTCTCCGGTGTTCAAATTACTAACTCTAATTACTAGTTGTCTTTCGAGTGCACAGCAACTTAGAGCTGAAAGTACCAAATATTTGAACTTAACTGCTCGTGTAAGGCATTCAAGAATGAGATGACTTCCGAAAATTAGAGAGTTTCAGGTTTTCTCAAACATTACGTGACGTAAAGTAAACAACTTTGAGTCAAGTATGTATATTGTTCACGTTAAACTTGGAGTTTGCTGCTTCTCAGGTGACTTTTATTGTTTCTTCGTGCATAGCAATTTTTATTTCTACCTCAGTAATTAACACTTCCTCATGCGAAACTATGACTCATTTGCATTTTAACAGATAAATATCAGTTTAAAAAAAGTTGCCATTAAAGCCCACGACGAGTTTTAAAATACGTATCTTACAACCCCAGATCGTATTATGAGTTTTCTTATGGTCTTGCGTAAATATGAGATGGATAATTGATTAATTAAAGAAGTTTAAAACTGTAAGATATACGCGTAATATTGCGCGGCGACGTGACTATGAGAGCCAACATACTGCATATGACCAGACCTCCTCCGTTTCATATCCAACAAAGTCGTAGCTGCCTCCTTTAACATGATTCTTACTATTATCTCTCTTTTTGAAACATAATACTAACAGAGTTTTATAAATATAAATATTTGCCTGGATATAAGTAATTGCACTTTTGTACTGGAGTGAAAATTTCTTTCTAATTTTATTACTAACCTATTAACATTCTCACCTTTCTAAACTTCGGATTCTAAACACAAAGTTTTTCTACGTTTTAAGGAAAAAAGAATTTTCGCAGTACAATGTTCTTAAAATTGGAAACATTCTCTACATTTTCTCTATATTAGTGAGAATTTTCCGCGGTTAAAATTTCTCGAAATTAGCGAGAATATTCCGCGGCAAAATTTCCTCGACATTAGCGTAACTACACAAGCGGTCAGCCTCGTCGCCGACGGTAGACGAGCGGGCCCGTTGTCTCGGGCTGAATGATGATCTCCGGGCTAATTCGACAAGAACGCGTCCGCCCGCACAATCCGCCCGCGGGCGGAGAGGCCCGGGGCGACGCGGCGCCCTCCTGCGCAGAAGTCGCTAACTGCCGCAAAAAGCCACCGCCGCGCGCCGCGGCAGCGGACGTCGCGCGGGTGCTGATGAGCCCAAAAACGGGGTCGGGGGCTGGCCGCGCTTTTTGCCCTCCACTTCGCGTCGCGTCGACGCCGCGAGAGGCGCCGGCGTCGGTGACGTCCCCGCGCGAGGAGGATGTCGCAGGAAGCAAGGAGTGGTCTGAGTGGGGATGGTGCGAGGGAATTTTGCGGGAGGCATATGATGATTGATTGATTGATTGATTCGTGATGAGTCCGAGCGCCTCAACTGCTAAGAACATTATTCCCAAAAGGGTAGTGCATGTTTTAATCGCTTGAGGTGGCCCGGTGATTTTCCCCCGCACGCTGGCCGCCGAGATCTGGCACCCACTTAAGTCGGCTTGCGGGAATTTTTTCTCAACTAGGTGGTGTTTTCCATCAGCGTGGCATCGCCCCAGCCGGTACAAGCTCGAAGCTTCCGACTGATCTCCCGACAACTGTGGTAGTGTATTGCGTGTAAATGTATGTAAGGGAGTCTGATAGGACAAGGGAGATAAAGGAAAGATCGCGCGCGGACCGTGGCCCGTTGGTAGGGAACTGCTAGGAGTATACGGTACTGATCGGAGAAACCACGGAAACTGCCGATCAGAGCAGCCAATCTTTAGAATTATCTTTCACACTGCGGCTGTACACTCGTAGCTGATGTAGAAGGACCATTTGACATCAAGTCAATTACCCATTACGAACTGTAACATAGGCCTAGCCTGAATCAAAAACATTATTTATATCTTTTTATATGGTTTAAAGATGATTTTTACAAATATTTCATGTATACAGTAATATTCAGAGTCTCAGAGTTCACCCAGTTCTATACATGTTCAAACAATTTATACCCGATACCTTTTATTTATTTCAGGTTTCAATATTAAACAGTATATCAGTATATAAGTTATTACAGAAGAGTTATTTACTAATCCCTTTTTATTTTGTTTTGTAATTTCTATCACACTTAATGAAGCCTAAATCATAATACGGTATCAAGAATCAGACTCAATAGCTCAGAGTTTTCAATGGCTAAGAGAATTGCTAACCTTTAAATCTTCTTTACTCGCCATAGTCGATGAAATTTACGTTATGGAGCACATCAGCCATTCAAAACGTACAATGAAATGTTGGCATTCGTGGTAATAGTCATTTTTAGATTTGGGATATCCCAGAATTTTATTGTACACATACAGACTTGTAATTCGTATTTGCATATGAATCACAAAACCAGATCAGAATGTCCACATTTACTGCACAACATTTACTAAACTCCCATTCTGACGGACATTCACTGTCATTGTAATGTATATGTAAGTGCACGTGCAAATGAGTTCCCTTTGTGTTGCAGACGCCGGCGCCGGGCCGCCCCGCGCGGCCGACGATGCCATCATGAGCTCCTCGACGCACCTCAGCGAGAGCAACATCCGCCGCTATGGCAAGGCGCACAGGTGAGCAGCTGCTCATCTCCCTTCCTACGAGAGTTGTCAATTGACTTCTCGATGGACATATCTTATGTATTAGATAAAGGAAATGTTACAAGAAAATGACTGCAATAATAAAATATCCGGACGGTGATGAAAAGAAATTCACTAGTTCTTTTCAAAACGTTTCGTTTAACGTAGGCAAAAATGAAATGTTCTGTAAGAGAAATTGTTTTTCTCTTAATTTTAGTGAAGTAAAAAGTGTGAAAATATTTTATTTCTTCGACATTAAGTCGTTGCGATGGAAAGTCTAATTACGTGAGTTGTTAAAAAACAACAAACTATATTTGTTCCTGGTATTGTCGTAAGTCAAAAAACAAAAGCGGTTAAATATGTGCATATGAAAATACATCAATGTTAAAACGTCGATTTTATACAAAACTTTAAAATACACAAATGTTAGATTTATGTGCTTGATGTATTTTCTACTTTGAAATTACATCTCATCCGAATGACAACAAATTTCTTC
>BOPP01000095.1:820956-835602 GCA_017312745.1 Gryllus bimaculatus
GCTGGAGAGCCGAAGGCTGAAGGGCGTCTGCCGCAGATTGGAGGGCTCTCCGCCGCGGCGCTGCAATGAGCTCCCCGCGGTGCCCAAACCCTCGCGCCACTCTCTTTCGGCCTCTTCCGCGCGGGGTGGGCGCTGGTTGCGGTCGGTGGGTATCCTACCTGGATGATCACTCCCTGAGTTTTGTTCTTTTTCACGTTAATCCCTGCTCAATCGATTTCGTTTCCACTTCACTCATTTTTTCTACATTCATCATATTCTCTGTTAATTGCTTCTTTCGTTTCGGAATTTTCCAGTTTATTATTTTGATCACATTGTTTCTTACAATTATTTTATGAGTTTTCCTATTATTTTTACATAATTTCATTATCCTTTTCAGTTTACTGCTTTTCCACATTCTGTAAATTCAACATTGACTTGCTAGCACGTTCGTCCGAATTCGCTGAAGTTCTGAAGTCCTACCATTACACATTGTCATGGATGATTCATACTTGATTCTGATTTCTGATTCTGATTCTCATAACTGATTCTTCATACCCAATATCTGCCTAAATACATTTTGTTTTTTTATAATAAAAAATACACTACTCAATAATATTATATTATATTTTCTGTTTTAGTGAATGACAAAATCATACTTTCATAGGTAGACTATTTCTCTACATATTTGTATGTTTCAGTGTTTCCATCATCATTTTTGTATTTCGAATACCCTTCTCCATACCATTCATTATCCTCATATGACAGTTTTCTCATATCTTATTCTAACAAATTACTCTTATCTTACCTATTCTCTTTCGATCCATGGCCCTCTTCTACATCTTCTCATTTTCCCCATTTCCATTCCCTTCTTTACTAACAACCTCACCTCTTCAGCGCTCGTCCCGGGCACCATTCATCTCACCTATTGTCATTTCATTTATCTCCCTCTCTTACGTATTGCTATTTTCCCCATTTCCCACTTCCCTTCCCTTCTCTGCTCTCCCACCTCGCCTCTCGAGCGAACCTCCCTTCCGCCGCCTGCGCTCGACAGCTCTCTCGTCTGCGACTGCCCCCGCTGCTCCCGTAGCGTTTCCGCGTCCCTTGGCATTCATAAAAAAGCCGCGGCGGCGAGGTGGGCAGGGGCGGGGCGGGGAAGGGGGCAACCGCGCGCGTATTAAAAGTCAGAAGCGGCAGCGGAACGAAGCGGCTGGAAAGCCTCTCTAGCGCCGGCTGCCGCCCGCAGTGAGCCGAAACGGCACCGAAAGCTTAGTACAGCACATTACCTCCGATGCTCAAACATTATACTAAGAATAAATAAGGACATGTGTGGTGAGATGTTGCATAAAATGAATCTATCGCCTACAGAAGCACACACAGGATTTTTCTCGGGGGAGGTCGACTATAAGTATAATATCGAGCCGTCTTAATGTTTTTTAATCGTTTTTATGTTTTTAATAGTGTTTAATAATGATATTAATAACATTTTTATGATTTTTTCATTTATACTGAATATAAAATTTATTTTCATTTGTTGAAATAATATATAAACATTAACCGTGAACAAATTGACTTTTGCTAGTATAGAAAATTAGTAAAAGCTATATTTTTTATAAGTATCATTACCTTCTGAGGGGGCTAAGCCCTATGACTCCCCTCATTGCCTTCCCCGCCTCGTGGATGCGACTTTGATCATCCGATATTTTTCTTAATGAAGTGAATCGACGTCGTTGACACAGGGGTTTAGAGCTGCGTTCGCGAAGCAGAAAGCTGCCTTTTTACTACGAAAGCCGTAGGTGATTTTATCATGAAGTTGTCCTTGGTTGACTTCAAGTCATCACGTAGCGTATCTGAGTCATCACCACATTTGTTTCATTATTTCTCGTCATCATCACCCTGGTAATCATCCCATCAGTGTACGTAAATCTTCTGGACGGTAACGGCAAATCATATTTGTTGGCATGCGTCTGTAAAATAGAAGTCACAAAGACGAAAAGATTATTCATTAAAAGGACGAGTCCTGATTCAACATTGTGATTTCGGTAATCTATTGACATCCAGGTATCCGTAATGAATGTGGAGAAGCTTTAATCGCTAGAACCTATCATCAGGATACAAGAGAAGCCTTGCAGAACGTTAATATTATTAACACCTGGAGATGAAAGGGGAATAGGAAAATCGAAATGAATTTTTTTCAGTTTAGCAGCGGGAATATGCTAAAAAATCGTGTCGTCAGAAACTGGAGATGGGAAAGTGAAAACCATAAAGTATTGATTCAAAGTTTAAAATAGACCAAGCCCGTGACTGCAGCGCCATTATAATATGTTTCTTAATGAGAAAAAACATTTTCTGTTGTTCAAATTGTTCGAAGCATTCTCTCTACATTTATCAATTTTTTCATGTGAGAAAATGAATGTATTAGTATGTAATTAGTTGTGTTGTAGTTGTGATATAAGCAAATGAATATTTGGTTTAAAGGGTGAAAGTTGATTACATAAAAATGACTACTGGAAGCAATAAGTCATATGTCGAACCATGTATTACACTTCACAGACAAGAGACATCAGGAGTCAAAATGTTTAGCAACAAAAACTTCAAAATTTGAGTGAACATATTCATCTTTTACTTCTAGGTTCATTACATCTCCCTTCACCCTAAATGTTCTTTATGAAGTTTTTTAAAAATATTTTTGAAAGTGTCATTTACTTGTAGTTGAATATCATTGCCCTGAAATGTTTACTGTATTTCATTCACGATTTCACAGTTTCGTCTCATAAATAACTCATTTCTTCACCTGCATTTTTCTTCTGAATTATTTCTTGGTGGTGTATTAAGTTATATGTGTATATATTCTTTTAAATTAATTTTTATGGTTTTGTTTCGCTATGCCCGTCTTTTTGGCCTTTCTGGCCCATTGTGCACCACGTAACCGCAGGAAGGGTGTCTAACTCCGGATTATAATTATGATGAAATTCCTCCTCAGCTGCGTCCGATCCAGCGTCCCCTTGCGTAACGTGTAAAAACAGGAGGCTTCGCCTGTGATTCGCGGCGCTTCAGTTTCCACGAGTAATTATTCCTAGTTTTTCTTCGACGGAAGTGAAGTGCTGGAACTTCTGTGGACATTACTCCCAACGTCCAGATTCATAATTATAACGTATGAATTTCATTCCTTCGTTATTCGAACTTAAAAATCACTCCAGGAGATATTTACATCTCGTTAATGTTGAGCCGTTGATCCTCTCCTTCGCTGGGCCTGCAATTCAAACCATAGTAATTAACGACGTGCGTCTTCAGCTCGTAATTGCATGATGCCGAATCATCGCAATGAATATACATTTCTTCGCAATTACTGGAGAGATAGGAATGACGGAATAATGCTGCATAGTTGTAATGGGGAATGTTTTTCATGCATTTACTTTGAGTGCATGTACGGGCAAATAAGCAAAGCCTAACCGCATTCGTATACGTAATCGTATATGAACTGATAGAAAAATACGAGGTTGACACGTATTGATCAGTGAATATAATTCACTACCATAATTTAAATGTATTCATTTTCTATTTTCAACCCTCCACAATTTATTACTTTGATTCATTAAGATACTATGAAGGAATCACTCACAGAATCACATTATGACTCGTATTTCATACGAGAGCATTTTAATCATCGTAGTATATTCCCGCATCGCTTATTAAGATGCACATTTCAATAACCATAAACGACAAAAAACACTTTTATTCTAGAATATTCATTGCCTCTTGTCTGACAGCTAATTCCTCATATAACCAGAGTTGGCAACGCCTGTCGTCTCATGTAAAATACGTAAATATAACATTGCACAACAAATAAGCTTCCCTGTTTACGCATGGCATCAATGATGAAATAAAATAGCGTAAAGAATATAAAATTTGCCCGATAAATCGTATATATCGGATATATGTTCAGACTGGACAATGTAGCAGGCAAGTCAAAGGCTTGAACATTTTAATTCCGTATGAATAAATATTATTTTCTTGGCCCTTTATATAATATATTGATTTGTTTGTATTGGTTGAACAATTGTTGCAAATAATGTAGTGACGTCACCATCAACAAAATGACAAGACATTTGTAAGTACAATTTAATTGGACATCATTTCAACGTTAGGTTTCTCCTAGCAACTTGAATTACAATGTTTTAAAGTGTGCATTATTAATTGAATTGAAGTTTTCGATATTTAAAAGTGTACCCTAAACAGGAAGTACGTATTTAAATTTCTTTAATCGGAGCCCTTTAGTAATCCCAAATCAAAGTAAAGAGTTTGGACGCGTTAGAAAATTGTCGCACTTAATTCTTGTAAAACAATGAATTAATTGAACCTAGAAATTTCCGACATTTTGTTCTCGTAAAAAGAACTAGAATTTACAGGTAAAAAAACCGTATTCAAATACATCATCAAGACAATTGAAATACTCATACTGGTTACCTTTATTTGTAGCATTTTGCCCAATAATTAACGCCTGAAAAGAACATCAAATAACAATTGATTCATTTAAACGCGTGATGGAGTCGTGGATTTCAGATGCCTCCGAACAACCGTTGTAAGCTCACACCAACACCACCAGGACGCAGGTGAGCGAGTGTCTAGCACCGGACGCGCCTTCTTCCCGCTCGTTAGCCGCCCGACAGCGCGCCGCGCCGCGCCGCGCCGCGCCGCGCGCACAGACCCCGGGGAGCGCAAGTCCCGGCGCGTCCTAATCAATTTGCGCGGAAGCCTTCGCTGGAGTATTTTCTAATCAATTTACCGGTTCTTCGCGGCTACAGTTTTGGTTATAATTACTTTGGGGAAACTGAAATAACGTGCGGCCAGCAAGACAAAATTAATATGGATGGTGAAAAAAATAATACAATCTGACCTAATTAAGTACATAATAATAATAATAATAGTAATAATAATAATAATAATAATAATAATAATAATAATAATAAGAAGAAGAAGAAGAAGAAGAAGAAGAAGAACAACAACAACAACAACAACAACAAGAACAAGAAGAACCTACTGCGATACCGCGTTTAATTGCAGCAGTTGGTCAGAAACACGAAAGTAATAGTTATTATTATTAATAAGATCAAAATTATTGCGTATTAATAATTTATGTTAAAGCGGCAAATATTCATTAAAATAGAGTATGATTTAAAATTACCTTCGGCCTTCCAACAATTCGCAAGAACAGACTACCACACATGAAGTATCTCATTGCGACGCAAGTCGGTTTCAGAAGGCGAGTTTGAATGACATTATGTTACTACAAATAATGAGTTGAACTCTTCCTTTAAATACCTCGGGGCTTCACAGCGGCAGTGGTCGCTCGCGTGCAACGTTGCCTCTGCAGGGTCGTTGTTCGGAAAATCCTATCATAACGTGTTCCAACGCTAGAGGATTTCGTCACTCGCTGCTGAACTGTGTCGAATCGAACGAGAGTGTACGGTAAACCTAGCGGTCAGCTGCTCTGATAGTCTGACAGTTTTCCGTGGTTTCTCGGGTCGTACCCGGCGAATTTCGGAGCAGAATCCTATCGACGGGGGCCCGCGCGCGATCTTTGCTTTCGGCTCCTTGTTTACACACACACGTGGTTGAATGCATGCCCTACACTACCACATGTATCACGAGACTAGTCGGGAGTTAAGAGCTTGTCCCGGTTGGGGTTGTCCCAATAGGGGGAGACACACGAAAGGTAAAATCCCACAAACCGACGTGTTGGTCGGCGCTGGATCTTATGTTACAGATGGACAGAAACACCATGACATCCGGGATATAATATGCACTTCACTTACAGGCTAATGATCTAAGTAGTTAATACGTCCCGAATCTAATAATAATTACTTACTCTTGGTTTCAGACATACACTACCCTTTTCCAGTCTTTCCCAGAACCGAACACCATTCTTTATTATACTTTTCTATTCTCTGCACTGCCTTCTGTTGGACATTTCCTCCAAGAGACTACACGTAGTCTTTTGAATGAGGTGCGTACCGTTTTCATACGTTGGAGTGTAGAAGGGAAGTAGGACTATTGAAACCACCGGTGTAGTCTCTCATCGCCTGCCTCCCTCGGGGGCAAGCAAAAGCTCTGCGCCGGACGCGCTCGTTAGCGGGCGAGCGGGCAAGCGGCTGCGCGTGGCGCAGAGCCGCGGGCTGGCGAGCGGGCGGCGTTGCACCTGGGCCGCGGGCCAGGCTGCGATCCCCGTCCCGAGCGGCGGCCGTTGCGCTCGGCCGCCCCCGGGGCACGAACTACGGGATCGGCCCCCACCCCTGCCCCCGCCGCCATAGGCACGCACTGCCGCCGGGCGCGGCCCCGAGGAGCGGTCGCGGGGGAGGAAATTGATATGCCCAGGGTGGGGAAGATTGGTGAGGGGTGAGGAGTAGAACGGGGGGAAGGTAGAAGAAGCAAAAGGGGGAAGAAAGGCAAATGAGGGAGGAGGAGTGAGGAGAGAGGGAGAAGGGAGAGGAAATAAAGGAGAGAAGGGGTGAATGGGGAGGAGGGAAAAAGCGGAAGGGGAGAAAGATAAGGAGTGGTTGTGGAAACGAGATGCTGTAACCAATACAATTCGCTTATCGGTGATATTACGCAATTATAACCTGTACGTATTTAGATATTACTACCTACGTTCATTAATGGTTGTCAACAAAATTTGTAGGTTGAAAATTGTATAAAATACATGAAAGTTACATTTCATAAGACCTATTATCCATTAATACTGTTAATCAACAGTATTAAGCAGTATGTAACCGAGAAAGGCAGAATGGAAGATGAAAGGAAGAGACGTGATAGAGTGGTAATAAAGGAAATAACTATTGAAATGAGAATACAGAAAGGAAGAAAAGAGTGTCTTGAGGATTTGAATAATCTTTTCTTGAGCAAAATCACATGTGCCTCAAAGGAGAGATCTCAAGGCCCCCTTTCTCCGGGTTTTCTGATTTGTGAAAATGATGTAGAAGTTTTTGTTTTTTTTAAAATGTCATATAACGGGTGGCTGCGAGAACAAAATTTAATAAATATAGATCAAAGGAAAATAATTAAAAGAGTTTATATGCATCGACGTAGTTTTTTCGACTTTGTTCGCAATTTTTGATTATGTATCACATTTTGTAGTATTTGAAACTACACCAGAGAAAATATTTAGTTTCAATATATTAAAGATTCTAAAAATTAGTATCAACGCTTATAGACGTTTATATAGATTTTCTCCTAGCAGACCTGCGGAGATTTTCAATAGGAGTTCCTACAGAGTTTTTATCATATTTCAGAAAAATAATTATCTACATGTAAACGAAAATTCAAATTTGATATACTTTGGATGTTCATTGCATTAAATTTATCCAATTCTAAATTATTTTTGATACTACTGCAAACATATTCGTACATGTTGTAAGAGAACACTTTCTGACTGCAAAATAAACCCAGATCCCGTAAAGAGCGTCAGATAATTTCCCACAAATCAAAATGAACATATCCCTGATCATTTTTATTGTGTTATTTCTTGTGGCAATTCCATTGTTACTGACACACTTGTATAGATGTTAAAAAGTGATTCACGAGTCGCACAGCGACATAAAACGGAATGGCCTACTCTAAAACAGAGGAATGCAGTGGGCCATGGCGAGTTATTACAGGTGCCCCGCGAGGCGCAAGAAGCAGCCCGCCCGAAAAACGACGCCTCTGCTCGGCTCGCCTCGCCGCCTCAGAGGAGGCGAGACAGGGGGCGCGGTCGCTGACCCCCGAAAATCAGAGGCAACACAAAGGTCCGATTCCAGGAAAATGTTATTGCGGTCGTGTATGTTCTTTTCAGCCTCAAAGAAGATCGTTTGAGATATTTTACAACGTAATATGAAAAAGGCTATCTGTTCTGTGGTATGTCATTGTATAATTTGGCTAGTCTGCTGTTAATGGAATGTATGCGAGGACACATTTTTTGTGTGGTGAATCGTATCTGTAAACCTTCCAATATTTTTTTCCTATTTTCTTTTTTTTCTCAAGAGTTCGGCAAAGTTTTTCTCTAATTTGTACCTTTTCAATACAGTTGCAAGGAGAATGACAGCCATGAGGCATATAAGAGGATTCAGAGAGAACGAGCATTCCATAGTATTTGAAAGTAAACTGAACATGAATTGTCCGAGTACATACTGCAATTAGCATCATACGAAATATAAAATAATATTTGAACCATCATTGATAAGCGTTTTAAAACAAACAATTTTGATGAACAGCATAATACATTTCATTTGATTAAGTATTCAGCCAATCTTATACGTTTAACCCCGCGTCATCTTTTAACCAGGTTTGGACTTCTGCATATTTGAAGTGTTCTTTAAGTAGCTCTCATTGTTAAAAAGCGCCTGTATTGTAAACGTTCAAGGAATGTCAAGTAAACAAGTTCATGCATTAGTCACCTCCATTGCACAGTCCCTTTGCAAATTACCGGTATCCGACATTAATTGATTAACACTGCTTACGAAATACCAGTGATTTGCCTGATAATATTAAGCAATTAGTGGTAACAAATGTAGACATGACAATTGTGATAATTGGAACTTTTTCAAAAACGAAATGCTTCAAAAAAATATAAATTATCTACAATCTGCTAAATATTGCACCAACATCAAAATATCCATTCTTTAATTCTGCGCGCAGAGAAAATATATATTTATGATACGAGAGGTAAAATCACTTTACCACGTGTGTCGCACAATCCTTAGACAGTCTTATTGACTTTCCTTTCATTTTAATTCAAGTATATAAATCACTTAATGAAGTCTCTAGTAACGGATGCGGCAGAAGAAAGTATTTTGTTTTTCTTTGTCGCATTCACAGATTTATCTTGAACAACATTAACATTCACAGATTAACACTTGAGCATCGCCTCACTTTCAGTACTAATGCTAAAACGTTCATCACGCTCTGCATGATGCCTGAAAGAACTAGTGGTTGACTAAAATTGTATTTTTGTGAATTAAAAAAATGAAAATAAAAAACACCTTGTGGAAGCGACGTCTTTGGTCTGTCACTAGTCCTGTCGGCATTCTCCTCAACGCGGGTGTCTACTCAGCGTCTCGCCGCCGCCGTCGCGCCGACGCGCTCCTCCTGGACCAGTCCTAAATCTCCGAGGTCGTTCACTCGACGCAGGACGGGGCGGCGCTCGGGGTGAGCGGATGAGCGGGTTCACCATATCGGGACGCTTTCGGCGCGCGCCTCTTCCCAACCCTCACCTCCGCGCTCCTTTTTTCTCTCTTTTTGTGTCTCTTCCGAGAAACCGAAAGCGCCCGTCCAGATGCACGCCCGTCCGGCGTGGGGAAGCCTCGAGCCAGGCGGTGGAGACGACTGGCCTGCGAGCCGCATTAAATTCTCGCCCGGCGGGGACGCGGTGTGAACAGACGTGGAAGGAAGTGTAAATGTGACTTCGTCGCTTGCGTTTGTTTTTGTTGAAGTTGCTTTTGCGTAAGAAAGTGCGTTCATGTTTGATCTCCCTCTTGCGGATGTTTTATCATTATTACGAATTGCACAACTGCTTTTCTCCAGTTGAAGTAACCCCGGCGTTTCCGTGCAATTATTTATCTCAGAGGTAAATTTACTCGTAGTAAAAGGAATTCTATATACCTGCAGTGTCAAATAGAAATAATTATTTATATCTCACACCCCGCACGTGTTGCTTCACCCCTCATCCAGTCATGCTCCCCCCTCCCCATTTCCCCCGTTTCCCAATCTACCGCGCTTCGACCCATTGCACTAAGCTGTTCCTTACTCCAACCCGCTCTGCCCTCCTACTCCCTCGCCCCACCCTGTTTGCCCCTCTATCTCCCCCCGGACGTACTAATTTTCAAATTGGTCTTGATTTACTCGATACATTACTGCGCTTTCTCAGAATGAATTAGATACATATAGTACGGAATTGTATGGACTTTCAAAGCAATTGTATCTAGTCAATTTTCTCACGATTTGCGAAAATCTGAAAGAGTGCATCTTAAACCCCGGTTTACAGGATTTAAAGAGAGTGAGGACGGAAATTTCGAAATATTTAGAAAGTGAAAAATTGAACAATTACAAATTAAGGTGTATCAATGCAGATTATTTTGAAAAAATCGAATTGTCGGATTAATAGTTTATGCAAACATATACGTTAATTTTTTTATGAATAGATACGAGCGTATGTGCATTTAAGAACTCATAATATAATACTTCTATTAATCATAAGAAAAATAAAGTAAGAAAATTATTGAGTATGCTCTCTTGACTAGTACGTTTAATGTCTGACGACTATGACAATTGTAACAAAAATTCGAGACCAATTAACAATGAAACTGGAGTCATCAGCGATTAAAAGAACCTTAACAAAATTAATGTAATTAGTAATAACTATACAGTAAACTATCAATAATTATTCTCTTAACAGCATTTCCTGATAACGACTTAATCATGAGTTTACGATTTCACAATTATTATTTCGGCTCCAAGACATGATATGTACATTTTACGCTTCAATCGCAAACTCGCTACTGGTGTACTTGTATGTCATCTGTTAGATTACTTCACTTGCAAACAAAACGTACGAACTATTTGGTTTCCAGGACCAGGCAATAAGAGTTTTCTGGTGAAATATCGTCGTTTTCCGGCGCACGATTACAATACTTTCTCCTCTTATGACGTAAGGCGAAAACTAAAAGAGAGTCGATGACAATACTAGATTTTCAACTATGTAGATACACTTAAAAAGTGTGTAAAAGTGTCAAGGCCTCCCATTGTTCGTGACGATGAACAGGTCGCAGTTATTTGGACCTGTGTAGCACGCAGAAGATTCCATTAGCTAGTGACTGGTTTAGAGGCATTCGATGTGGACCTGGGAGAAGTTCCAACGGACTTGATGAACGGAAACCTATGCACTTAATTAGAAAATATTTTTCAGTTTAATAGGTCGATTAAGTTTATAGTATACATTCACTTGGAAGAAATTTTCGATGTTTAAAGTTGTTTCCCATGTCCTACCACGAGGGAAAAACGTCTGGTCATTATGTCAACATGATGTTTACGTCACGCTTTTCCGGATATTTCATTCACGTTGCTGCATGATCTTATGTAGTCACATTTAGTCGGGCGCAATTATTTCTTTAATTATTAATCATTCTTGGAGACCCCTCGTGAGTGAAAGATAAGATGCAAAATCAGAAAATGGTGATCAATGTATCTCTGGGAGTGATTGGAGTTCATTTCATTACAGAAAATCGCCAGTAAATTGAAGTTATGTGTATTGCGAAAGAAAGTATATTTTATCAATATTATCAACATTCACGCATGGTATTCGCTGCTGAAGTTGTATGATGCCATCATGTTTGAAATCACAAAATAATATGGAATGTTTTGGCGATAATATTGTTGTCCCTTTGTACCATTTTCATCGAAATTATTTTCTCATTTTACGGTGATTATTTAAAATCAGAAAGCATTGTATTTCTTCCAAGTTTGCCTCTCGTTGTATTTAAAACTCTCAGTATATTTAATTTCACAGTCACCAAGTAAATTATATTTCTCGAAATATCATTCACGTTTTACGTCAGAGTATTCTCTTCACAATGCGATATCTCGTTTCAATGCGGTCCCACGCATGTGTTTGCGAAAGAGCTTTTATGTCGGTAGGGATATTTCTATCCGGGTACACGATGTAGAGGAGATCGTGGTAGTGGAGGATGTAGAGGCATGAAAGAGGTTACAAATGGGCGTATGTGGAGTAGGAGGTGAGAGCAACATTTGAATGGGGAATGTTCTTTGGTTTGAGGAGAATTTGGAACGCATGGTGGAAAGCAACTCTGGTGGGTGGGATGTCAGAAATATCAGATGACCATTCCGGAGGGTGTGAGGGTGAAGGGAAAAACGATGATGAGAGGAGATCGAGGCGAAATTGAAGTAGGAGTGATATGAGGAGGAGGTAGCCTGGAATAAATAGAGGTGAAGAGGATATTGGTGGAGTTAGGAGATTAGGACAAGGCTAAGGTTTAGGTGAGAAGGGTGAACACGACGATGAAGCAGGGAAGAATTTGAAGGGGGAAGGAGGGCGAAGCGAGGAGGAGGTTGAGGGAAGCAGAAGGTTACGATGGCGGAGGTCAAGGCAGGGACGAAGATTGAGTAGAAGACAGAGTATTAGACGGAGATGGGGGGTTGGGGGAGATCGGGAACGGAGATTGAGTTGGAGGACAAAGGTTGAGTAGGAAATTGACAGTTGACTCTGGGACATAGGTTGAGAAGAGGACGCAGAAGTTGACGCTGGCACATTGGTGGTTGAGTCAGTGTCTCAGGTCGGCGTGGTAAAGGCGGCGCAGGAGACGGAATTTGCATGGGCGTTGGGAGGTAGAGGAGGGAGTGGGGCCGGGGCTGGTGATGGAAGGACGGAGCGGTTATCCCATCAGCGGCGGAGCGGAAGCGCCGCGCCGTCGTCGTCTGGCGTGGGATCTCCGCGGACGGATTTCACAGGCGACGGCACCGCGAGCCGCAGGGGGCGCATTGCTTGCCGGAGCTCTCCCGACCACCACCGCTGCCTCCGCCTCCGCTTCGCTTGCTCGCTCGCCTTGTCGCGCCGCACCTCCTCCGTGCGTTTATGCTTATCTAAAGGGATTAATCTAATTCTCTCGACGCGATGAGGGTCTATAGACTATCAGCATTCCGACGTTCGTATTATTTGTAATCTACTTTCTAATGCGAAATAAGAAATGAAATGAGAAATATGAAAAATGAGCTCACAAAATACAATGATATTACGAAAACGTCGGTACCATCCATTTGTTGAAGCGGTTTATTTCTTATTCTTTTATGCAGAATATTGTACTGAAAACATCACGTTTCTTACCTCGACTCTCTCTGTCCGTCCTCTCCTCCCACTCTCCCAACCTCCCACTCTCACAACTTCCCACTATTTCACTCTCGCACTCTTTCACTGTCACACTGACTGATTCCTCCTCTCTCCCTTTCTCCCACCCACCTTTTCTCCCTCCCTCTCTCTGTCTCTCTGACTCCCCCTTCTCTCTGATATTCTGTGTGAACATGGAATGTACCTCTCTCTGACCTCCCTCAATCTCTTCGCGCTTTACTCTCTCTCTCTCTCTCTCTCTCTCTCTCTCTCTCTCTCTCTCTCAGAAACCGCATCATGTAGCAGAAAAGGAGGTATTGCGTAACCGCATGCGCTCGAAGTCGGTGGTTTTGAGTCTTACTGCGGCTTCTGCCTTTACCCTCTTCTTCATCTCCCCAGGAGCAGATGAAGCCGCATTGGATTCCCGCTCCCATGCTCCGCCTTGCATTGCTTGCTGTGTTTTGAGCTAATTTATGTAAGTCGTTGAGAGAGTAGTAATGCGAAAGGATGAGAGTTGGTCGCAGGCTGAGTTAAGAACGTTTCACATACACTGTGGCTTGGATAAGCAAAGATACATCTCAGAACAAAGCTATAATATAAACACACTAAGGAACAATGGCCCCATTTAACTAAGAGAATTTACTTAAATGAAGGTGACTTGGAGATAGTTCGTAAGTGATAATGTTCCAAAACATTTGGTGTTACAAACACCATAATCACAGAAATCTTTGATTAGACTTTTCCTGCATTTATATGTAGAATTCTGTTCCTATTTTTCAAAGTTAAGAATATCAAACTAGATCATACAACTCTGTTTGAAATATATTATAAAACTCTAGATGTCGAATGTACGTGGAGTCATCGAAATTCACATAATCAATCAATGTAAACTAACATACATCTTCTTACTCGAATATTTGCCCACTGTAAGTTTTCAATGACCCTTCAATATTATTCCCAAACATCCAGATTTCCACTACCTCCAAACGCCTCTCCCTTCCCCCCTAATGCATTCCATCTGTACACTGACCAGTTCCACTCGGGACCTCGCGCTCTGCTTAGCCGCACGGAACAGGCATCTCTCAACTCACTGCTCCGGACACACCGATGCTTCTAATACAGCAACGCAGCTGTTGAAACTAAATTGACCCCCGCGACAAATGCAGGAAGACCTCAAGTTCGCGGAGCGGTCTGTTCACGAAGTGCCGGAGAGACCGCGACGTCCATCTCGAGCAGCCGAGACTCCTTCGCAGCCCCGCCACCGCCACTACCGGAACTGGGAAAGGGGGCCGGAGCGTGGGAGGAGGGTGCAAACAGTTTCTCCGCTAATTCAATTGCTGGGGAAGCGGCCCGCGGGGGCCCAGGGACATCAAAGTGCAGGAGACGGAGCGAGGACGCTGAGTGGGTGGGACTGTGCGGGATACGGTAGGCTGCCGCTGTTGCCACGCTCTCCGTGGACCGAGGACGGGGAGTTGGAAGAGCGGTGGCAGGGTTGGTGTGTGGTGGAATGGTAGAAGGTCAGAGATGATGCGGGTCGAAGCTTCTACCAGCGGTAGGGCAGATAGGACGGTAGGGTAGAAGCGGGGTATAGAAGGGGTGAATGGAGGAAGTATCGGGGCTGCTGGGAGGGAAATGGACGACAAAAGACGTGAGAGAATGGGGATGCATTGGCACAGAAGGCGAGACGCTGGGGTCGCACGTTGTAGAGATCTTAAAGGTTGTAGATGGAGCTGCAACAGACTTCGCCGGCTCGTTGAAGACAAGAAAGGAGAGAAGCAGCCGGATAGATGATGGTGAGA